>ONZH01015885.1:0-40624 GCA_900303285.1 Rhinella marina
AAATATGGCAACACAAAAAAAAAATATTTTTTTCTGTTAAAAAATAAATCTAATGTGTAAAATTTAACAAAAATAAAAATGGTAGACATATTGGGTATCTCCACGTCCGTAACAACCGGCTCTATAAAAATATCACATGATTTGCCCACTCAGGTGAATGCTGTAAAAAAATTTTATTCTATGCCAAAACAGCTATTTTTTTTCACCTTGACTCACAAAAAGTGTAATACCAAGCAATCAAAAAGTCTTATGTACCCCAAAATGGTACCAATGAAAACGTCACCTCATCCCGCAAAAAATGAGCCCCCACATAAGACAATAGCTCAAAAAAATAAAAATCAATGGCTCCCGCAAACCAATCCATCAAAATCTGTGCTGCAAAATCCATATGGCGCTCCTTCTGTTCTGAGTCCTACCATGTGCCCCCACAGCAGTTTACCACCATATATGGGTTTTTTCCGTATTCAGGAGAAAATGGGTAACAAATTGTGGGGTGCTTTTCTCCTGTTACCCCTTGTGAATATGAAAAATTTGGGGCTAAATTTTGGAAGAAATGAAACTTTTCATTTTCACAGCCAAGTGTTTCCAAATTCCATAAAACGCTTAGGGGGTCAAAGTGGCCAGTACCCCCCTTAATATATTCTTTGAAGGGTGTAGTTTCCAAAATGGGGTCACTTTTTGAGGGTTTCCACTATAGGGGTATGTCAGGGTGTCTCAATTACAAAATGGTGCCTAAAAACCATTCTAGCAAAATCTGCCTCCAAAATTCGTATGGCGCTCCTTTCCTTCTGACCACTGCCACAAACCCATAAAGACATTTACCACCACATATGGGGTATTTCTGTAAACTGCAGAATCAGAGCAATGTATATTGAGGTTTAGTTTGCTGTTAACCCTTGCTGTGTTGCAAGAAAAAAATTATTAACATAAATAATGTACCAAAAAGGTGAAATTTTGAAATTTCACCTACATTTTCATTTAATTCTTGTGGAACACCTCAAGGGTTAACAAAGTTTGTAACATCAGTTTTTTTTATAATTTGAGGGGTAGTTTCCAAAGTGGGGTCATATATGGGTGGTTTCCATTAAGTAAGCCCCTCAAAATCACTTTATATCTGAATTGGTGCTTTAAAAAATGGTTTGGAAATTTTGTAAAAAATTTGAAAAATAGCTTCTAAGCTTCTAAGCTTTCTAACGTCCTAAAAAAGTAAAATGACATTTATTAAATGATGCCAACATATTTCAAAATTTTTGGTAAATTTGGAATTTTTTTATAATTAAAAATGAAATATTTTGCCACAAATTTACTACTGTTGTGAAGCACAATATGTGATGAGAAAACAATCTCAGAATGCCAGGGATAAGTAAAAGCATTCCAAAGTTATTACCACATAATGTGACACATGTCAGATTTGCAAAAAATGGCCTGGGCTGGAAGGTTAAAACAGGCCCGGGGTTGAAGGGGTTAAGCCGCTCTGGGCATTTAAACTTCAGATCGGACCATTTCCGCTGGATCTGGCCCGGGGTCCGCACAGTGTCGAAACGATGGCGCAAGCCTCGGATCACCTGCTGGATCACCTCCTTTTTATGCTGGTTCGGGTGGCTGTGTGTGCCATCGTAATCCTGCCAATCCATCGGCCGGATCATGTATTTTAGCTCTGCAGAGCTAAATGATGAGGATTGGCTGGATGCCATTTTCAAAAATTTGCTCTGCCTCTGAGGAGTGCACGCCGTGGCCTCTCGTCGTGCGTGCCCGCGTTTTAGGTAATCGCTAGATAATAGTACGCTGAGGATTTGTACGCAATTTGTACGATCATGCGTACGTGTTCAAAGAATTTGCGGACCTTTTAAAACTGAACGTTCGTTATTAGTGCGCGAATGTTCGCTAAACGCCACATAATGTATATTTTGTACGCAAATTTAACAAATATTGTATATTCGTCGAATATACGAATCTTATGAAAAGTTGACGAATTTTCGGCGAATACAATTTTGAATGATTCTGTCATCTCTAATTATTATTTGTTCAAAGTTGTTATTATTTATTACTAAAATTATTCTTGTAAAACCTGTGTTTTGAGTGTTTTTTTAAACCTTTAACTCATTCCTGACATAGTGTGAAGAAGACAGGGGTATCTGTTTAGGCCGAAACCTCCAAAAATTGTGCATAGGCCGGAGCTTGAATTAGTGTGAAGAAGACAGGGGTATCTGTTTAGGCCGGAGCCTCCAAAAATTGTCCAAAGGCCATTTTCCCAGATTAATGAACACAGGGTGTCTGCCGGCCAAAGCATTAATAAATTACGCACACTCCAGTTCACGGATTACAGTAAGAGAAAAAGGCTTGGCTTGTTTGGACAACAAGCCTGTAAACATTCTACCTTGTAAATATAGGCAGTGAAAATTATATATGGGGACGGGGTATATCAGCAGATTAGTAAATACAACAAACTGCGGTGGAGTATAACAATCTCCGCTAATGTAACTTGTAACGGGAGGCGGACGTAACAACAGTGTAACAATTTTATTTTTTAATTCCATTTTTAATTTTTGTAATTAAAAAAAAAATATAAATATATATATATATATATATATATATATATATAATTTATTTATATATATTTTTTTAATTACAAAAATTTAAAATGAAATTAAACAATAAAATATAAAAAATAAAATTTTATAAATATATATATATATATATATATATATATTTTTTTTTTTTTTGGGGGGGGGGTAAAGGCTTCAAAACAAATTTGAGAATACTAAATAGAACTAATAACGGTGCATTGTAGAAAACGTAGGCGGAGGTAGACAACATTTTTGGGTTTTTAATAGGGTTTTGGTTTGAAGACTTCGAGTTCGCACAACCCATGACACAAGACGTTTGGCATGCAAGTTACGTTATGGGCTGGCTGACAGCAACAGTGGGAAGACACTCTGAGTATTTCGGCCTGCAAGGCCTGATCTAATTATCTGCCTCAGCAAGAGGCGTATGAAAATCGCAGGTAATCCAGCCTTTATTCATTTTTATAAAGGTGTTTTTTTGCACACTGCCTGTGTGTTTGGGTGTCACCAGCCCCCCAGCAGCGCTAAAAACCCTCTCTTCCATGACACATGAGGCTGGGCAGGAAAGAAGCCCTAGTGCATAGTGGGAAAGTTCCAGCCACTGTTTTATTCTGCCTGCCCAGAAGTCCACCGGGTCTGAGAAGAGGCTTTGCGAGCCAGACTGCAGGTAAGCCTGAACCTGTTCGTTGAGGCAAGTGGTCTAGGCCTGATCACTTGGCTGCGGCTGTGGGGAGGCCGAAAAAAAATGTTGCATCAATGTTGCATTAACTGGTTGCTGCTGGTTGTGGCAGGAGGTGGATGACTCTGCCGAACCTCCTTCTCAGAGACGCTGGCGGCAGGCTGAGGCTGGCTGAAAGCTGTGGCCAGGTTACTATATAGCTTCTCCTAGAATAATGCTAATTTCTCCTCCCTTTCCTGGGGAGGAAAACAATCCCCCACGTTGGATTGATACCGCGGGTCCAGAAGCATTTCCAGCCAGTATTCGTCAGTCTGCCTTATTTTCAGGATGCGCCTGTCAGTGCGTAAGCATGTGAGCATACAGCTCGCCATCCTGGCCAGAGTGCCTGAGGAGCCAGTTCTTTCCATCTCAGCCTCTCTCTAAGACACTTCAGTGTCCCTGAAAGTCTCATCATCATCCTCCAGATCCTCCAGCTGTGTCTCCTCCTCTTCCTGGTCATCATCATCATTAAAATACTCCTCCTCCCCCTGAAGCTCCTCATCATCATCCTCCTCCTGCATCTCCACAGAACTTTATCATTGGGGCTCCCCTACAGTGACAGCATGGCGTGCAGACAGATGGCCAGGATTTCCTTCCCCCATTGCCCCTGCTGCATGAACGTCAGTGTCTTTTCCAGGACAAATATTAGTGAAATTATGTCGTTCACACCGCAGCTGGCCCGGCTAACCAATTTAGTGGCTTCTTCAAAGGTCGATAGAACAGTGCAGGCATCTCGGACCAGCCTCCACTGACCGAAATCAAAGTCGCCCCTGCTCCCTATTGTCGAAGATTCTGGCTGCTGCTGGACAAAATCATCACTGCTCTACGCTGCTCATGGAGCCGCTGCAACATATGAAGCGCGGAATTCCACCGAGTTGGCACGTCACCTATTAACCGGTGTGGCGGAAGACCGTTTTGCCGCTGCAGTTCCAGCAGAGCGTGGCGGGACACATAAGAATGGCTCAAATGAGTGCAAAGCTTCTGCAACTTTGCCAGTACTATGCACAGGCCAGTGAATGTTTTTAGAAATCTCTGCACCACTAGATTTAGCACATGTACCATGCAGGGAGCATGCGTGAATTGACCCAAGTTCAGCGCTGCCACTATATTTGTCCCATTGTCACTCACTACCTTGCCCACTCCCAGCTGGTGGGGAGACAGCCTGTGCGCCATTTGCTGCTTCATGTAATGCAGCAAGCGCTGGCCTGTGTGGCTGCTGCTGCCAAGACAAATTAAGTCTAGGACTGCATGGCAGCATTTCACCTGGCACATATGATATGAAGGAGGGGGGGTTAACTCTCTGCCTTGATGCTCCAGCAGGTGGACTGCCCGTGGAGGTGGACATGGATAGTTGTTGGGTGGTCTGCTGCATTCCTGTCTGGAAAGCGCGTGGAGGTGCCAAAAGCAATTGGCCCGGTTGCTGGGAGGTTCCTGCCTCGCTGCCACTAAATACATTCAGCCAGTGGGCTGTAAAGAACATGTATTGCCCCTGGCCGTAAGCACTGCTCCAGGTGTCCACCGTGACATGCACGGTGCTGCAGAGAGACAGCTGCAGGGAGCCTCCTATATTGTCTGCCAAGTGGGAGTAAAGGGCGGGGTTAGCTTTGTTTGAGAAGTAATGCCGGCTAGGGATCTGCCAGCGTGGCTGAGCGCAAGCCATTAGCTCCCTAAAAGCTGTGCCGTCAACTAAATTGTACAGCAGAGACTGCACAGCCAGTTGGTCAGGTGACAATTCAGTTTGCGCACTGTTGAATTACTTGTGGCTTAAACCTGCTTCCTAGCCACGCACTCGGTGATGGATGGCTGGCGAATAAGAGGAGGTGGAGAAATGCACGCAGTGGGAGATGAGGTGTATGTACTAGTTACGCCCCTGGATGTGGGCTGAGTTTTGCCCCTGGATGCGGCCTGCCTGACGCAAGGGACCCTGGGAGAAGTAGCAAGCTCTTCAGTATTAATGCGCTGCTCTAAATTGGCGGCATGACGCCGCTTCAGATGGTTTCACAGAGCAGTGGTCCCTAAATTAGTGGCTTTCCCACTGCTCAATTTCTGTTTACATAAATTACACGTGGTCGTGTTGATGTCCCCCGGCAGAGTGGTGAAATACTTCCACACACCCGACGTGCGCCCTCCACAGCTGGCCAAGCTTGTAGACCTTGCACGCTCAGACCCTGGTGCCAGCCCCACTATACTTGGGGTCTCGTTAGTTCCCAAGGAAGGCCTGGCCATGGGCCTAACTTGACTCTGCCCTCTGTTGCTGCCACTACTACCACCCTCCTCCTCTGAGATCAAATCCTCTTCACCAGCCCGGTCCACCTCCCAGGTCCTCTGGTCTAACACATCAGTTTCATCATCAAACTCCTCCCCACCACTTTTTTCTGACTGCAAATTAGGCTGTTCCCCTGACTGCAGCTAGTCTTTGTTTTTCTCCCTGTTTCTCTCCCTGCCTGATAAATTAGTAGCCTTGCACTGGCCCAGCAGTATCCCTGATAAGTGTAATATGGAATCCCAGAACAATCACACCCCAATTTTAACACAAGAGTTCTCTGTCTTTAGGAACTTCACAGACAGTGCTTCTGCTCATCTCAGCAGTCGCAGCACAACTGATGCATCACTGGTTTACCGAGCCTAAGCCAATTAGAGCAAGCCCTTCCCACTAGGTCAGGTGACTTCTTTCTTCCCGGGCTTTTTGCCGCATAAATAACGAACTAACAGTAAAAGTTTGCTAATTAAAGGGGTATTCCCATCTCACAAATGTAGTCTGTATAGTTAGATATAGCCATACCAATAGTATTACTAATAGAATGTATTTATATAAAAAGTACCGTTTAGAAGATTTGCCTATTTGTATATCCATTGTCCCACACACATCAGTCAGGATGTTGCCCCTAGTTACGACCACCGCGGCCATGTAGTAGTGGTGACCGGCTTGCCCCTTTTCAAACCCGCTATTATGTAACTCTTGAATTGTGAACGCACATTGCATGAGCATGCGGAGACACATCTTTCACATCTGCGTTTTGGACGCTTCCAGTCGCAGACTTTATAAACGCAAACGCAGACTTTATATACGCATCCTGCTCCATACAGATGAATTGATTTTGGAACAGGATCCGTTTTTCTCCGTTTTGGAAGCGCAGACAAAAATGCTACAACCCTAAGATGTGTCTCCGCATGCTCATGTAATGTGCTTTCATAATACAGCAGTTACCTCAGAGCGGGTTTGAACAAGAATAAGCTGGCCAGCACTATTAAATGGCCACAGTGGCCATAACTAGGGGCAATGGCCTGACTGATGTGTGTGGGACAATGGAAATACAAATAGGCAAATGTTCTAAATGGTACATTTTATATAAATACATTCTATTAGTAATAATATTGGTATGGCTATATCTAACTATACAAACTACATGTGTGAGATGGGAATACCCCTTTAACTGAATTCGTAAGCATCAGCGTATAAATTAACTTATACGTTTGATATGATATGGGGAAAGTAGAGAAGTAGAGATGAGCAAATCTATTTGCCGCTTCGTATATTCGTTATGAATCCTCCTCATTTCCTACTCCAAAGCGAATCCGGATTTCTTCAGATTCGCTTCATACGAATATTAAATGTTATTAAAATTTTGTACGTTAACGCTATGTACACATTCTTCTTGCCCCCCCCCCCGCCCCCAGAAGCAGGAAAATGACAATACGCCCCCTCAAGAGCGGGAAAGTGAAGATACGCCCCCCTCAGAAGTGGGAAAAACCAGCCCGGCCCACTGGGAACTTTCTATTTGCAAGTATAGGGAGTGAAGGTTCCTCTCTCATTACTCCGCCCTCCTCTCCAGTTCAATCCAGCGGTTAACAAGACAGCACGGCACACCAATTACGTCCAAAGTGGGGAGAGATGGTGTGGGATAGCGACCCCGAACCACCGGAGAGCCCCAAAGAGATCAAAGTGGCACAAGTGACCCCGAGAATCACACGGACACCGGAGGTATCCACCGTGTTGGCTGGTGCGGCGAGGCGGTTGGAGCGTCCACTCCACCGCCCAAGAGGAGAACACCTTCCATGCAGCAGAATCCCATTGCGCCTGCATCCATGACAGCCCATGCCCAGACCATGTGGGACTATAAGAAATCGGTGGAGGACTGGGTCATCCAAGTGCTTGACCATCTGAGGCCGGGAGACCCTATGCTGGAAGGGCGCAAAGGAACCGTCACTGCTTTTCGGTGGAGAGAGGCAGTGGCTTCCTTGCAGACAATGAGGACGGGGAGGAGTACTTCATGTGCCGCAGGTCTGTTAAATGGCCTTACCTGCCCCAAGCCCGTCACAGCCTATACGTGGGGGATCAGGCCGAATATACCCCCATGGCATCCCTGAAAGGCCCCCTTGCTACCGGGCTAATGTTACTGACCAAGCCCCTGGTACCTGCATCGCCAGCCGAGACCTGGCCGGAGGATCCAGCAGCCGCAGGACGCGTGCGCTGTCTACAAGAAACAGCAGACAGCACCCTTCGTTTTAGAGAGAAACCACAGCCGGAGCCTCTGATTCCTGGCTTGCCAGTGCCACCACCACAGTCCTTTCACCTGGGTCAGCTGACTACCTCATCCTTCACTTTCCAGCCCACGGTGATCCAGTGCCATCAGCCGCAGCCTGGGGAGCTGGCGGTTCTTCCTTGAGTGCGGTCTTGCATGAACCGCTGCAGCCAGAAATCCTTATCCCTGCTGTCCCGACAGGAGGATCCGGAAAGGTGAAGGCTTAAGTGGCAGCAGCGCGCTCCAATGTGACCTCCCAGTCATGTCCCAATTCAATCAGCAGAGGGCAGTGGAGCTCAACAACGGCAGCCAGCCTGGCCTACAGGAGGCAGGAGTGTCCTCTAATGTCGTTTAGCAGCAGTAGCAGTGAGGAGGACTTCAGGTCCCTCACTGAGGAAACCTTCAACCCTTCTACAATTTGCTGTTTCTGTCTGGCTGACTTAAAGGACACCTCTGGACCTATGGGAGCCAAAACATGGACTGCACCTGACGGGTGAGAGCTATTTGGCACGTGTTTTTTATTTATCTTGTTTTTATTGCCCCCAGATGGCCATCCAGATGGCCATGGCTTGTAAGGACTCCCCCCATTCTGCAGAAAATTCCCAGTTGTGCCTAAGCGTGCCTATTTTCCTTTTTCCCCCCTTCTCAGGTTATTTGGGAGATCCCTTTTCAAAAAGGGTTCTCTATTTGCTGCTCTTTTATATTATCCACGTGGATTACATGTTACCTGTTTGGATTACAAAATTACCTCACATGGATTACAATTGAATTTTGGACTATGTGTTCCAGTGTTTTATGCCAAGCAGCCAATAAAAGAGGCTCAAATATATATCGGTGCCTATTATGCTTGCTAATGTGAAATTGATTGCACTAAAATTTTTGCATAATTATGTCTTTGCAGTATTTTACCATTTATGTGTTTTACAGGTTCAGCAACGTTTACGAAGGGGTATACTAAGTTATATTACAGTAGGGAGGAGGTACAAATAATTAAACACACAAGAAGATACCTTTGGAAGCATAGTGACAGTTAATTCAGTCATTATGTTATGAGAGACAACAGCTCCTGGGAGCGGCCATCTAGTGACTGGCAGCTCACCGTACTGTGTACATACAAGCCCTGGCCCCACACTCCAGGCCTGTGAGCTGTATGCATATAAGCCCCACCCCCAGTCCTGTGTACTCTGTGTCACAGCAGTCAGAGCCTCCTATCAGTGTCACTGCTCACAGCCGCCCCTCTATATAACTCAGATAGGCTTAGATATACTTGAGTAGCACTTGATGTGTGATATTGTGCTGCTAGACTTGTGTAATTGAGGCAGAGCTATTTATTCAGTGTATCTAAGGCTATAATGTGTAATACTATGCTGCAAAGCCAGTGTGTCTCCTACTGTATCTTCCTAGATAGGCTTAGATACACGGGCTTAGTAAGCACAGCATTGCACATTATGGGTCTTAAATATCATGGGATCTAATACCAATCTAAGGATTGGAGTATCTTAGGCCAAGTTCACACCTCAGTTATTTGATCAGTTTTTTCAATCAGTAATCGTGAGCCAAAACCCGGAGTAAAGCCTACTCAGAGATAAGGTATAATGGAACATTTGCGCCTATTCTGTGTTTTGACCCGACACAGTTTTGGCTCACAATAACTGATAAAAATAACAAAAGCATGAACTTGGAATAAGCTTTGTTTTTGTGAGGCTGTTCTGCCGCTCACTGATACTGTGCACACATTTGGCAACCGTTTGAGCCGTAGCTATCTGAGATCTGTTTTGTTTTTTGTTTGTTTTTTATGGAAAAAAAAAAAATCCTGCGTGAATGCTAAAATAACGGATCCTAGACAGAAATGGCTCAATAATGTGCATAAGGGTCCATTCACACGTCCATAGTTCTGGGTCCAAAAAATTGCGGAACGGGTGCGGACCCATTAATGGGGCTGCAAAAGATGCGGACAGCATCCGTAGTTCCGTTCTGTGGCCCCGGGAAAAAGATAGAGCATGTCCTATTGTTGTCCGCAATCGCAGACAAGAATAGCTATTTCTATCATAGGGCCAGCCATGTGCTATCCACAAAATGCAGAATGCACACAGCCAATATCCGTGTTTTGCGCACCACAAAACACTTTTTTTACAGGAACCGTTTTTCAAGTGTTTTTCTTCTCTTATGATTTTGTTTGGTAAATTATGCACTTAGCCGGATAGCTTGTTATGAGCACATTACTTTTCTAGCTCATATGGACTGCCTCTGAGGACTGTTCGCCACGGCCTAGCGTCGTGCGTGCGTGTGTATGATGCAATCGCGAGACAATAGTACGTTAAGGATTTTTACGCACTTTGTACGCTAATGCTTACGTATTCAGTTCATTTGCGTACTTTTAACAATGGTTAGACTGTATGTTCGTAATTTGTGCAGGAATGTTCGCAGAACAACGATTATTTTTTAACACAACTTCGACTAGTAAATTCGTATTAAAAACTAATCCTGTTATAAATTCGTTGATTATTCGCCGAAGCTAATTTTTGAACATTCGCTCATCTCTAATTAGAAGTATTCATAGATGGGGGATATTCAACATCTCACTTAAAGTTTTTTTTTGCTTTTTTTTAATTGCTAACTTAACTTAGCCTATACCAGCGCTTCTCTTCATTGTTTACCTGCTCGCCAATGCAATGCCATCTCATTCACTTTAATGGGACTAATCCTTCAAGACAATAAGAAAGAGCTATTTCATTGAAGTGAATAGGACAGTGGTGTTGTATTTACATGACGTCATCACACTGCCTGAGCCGTACAGAGCGGGACACAGGCAGGAAGAGGCCTGCATCGCATCGCTGAAAGCTGCATGGAGGTAAGTATCAGTGTTTATTTTTTTTTATATGGTGTAATTATGGACTGGGGCGCTATGGGGGCACTGGGGGCATTTCTTTCTGGCACATGATTTGGGGAGCATCTATGGGGGTGGGACACTTTTTATTGGCTCATGATTTGGGGGGGGAATCAATAGTGGGAGCACTTCTTACTGGCACATTATTGGGGGTAAATTTTGGGGGCACTTCTGGCACATTATTGGGGCACTTCTTACTGGCACATTATTGGAAGGCACTATGGGGGCACTTCTTACTGGCAAATTATTGGGGGGCACTATGGGGACACTTTTTACTGGCACATTATTGGGGCACTTCTTACTGGCATACTATTGGGGCACTATGGGGGCACTTCTTACTGGCACATTATTGGGGGCACTTCTTACTGGCACATTATTGGGGGGGCACTATGGGGACACTTCTTACTGACACATTATTGGGGCACTTCTTACTGGCACATTATTGGGGCACTATGGGGGCTCCTCTTACTGGCACATTATTGGGGGGCACTATGGGGGCATCTACTGAGGCCACAAAGAGGGGGTATTTTATATGGGGGCTCTGTATAGGGGCATTTTATACTGGGACACAGTATGGCGGGTACTATGGGGGCATCTACGGGGGCACTATGTAGGGGCATTTTATACTGGTACATTATGGGGACACTATGAGGAAGGGGGAGAGGAGCACTATGGGGGCATTTGCTGAGGGCACTATATGGGGGTATTTTATACTGGCACATTATGGGGGCACTATGGGGACATTAGCTCAACTGGGGGTATTAAAAGTTTTTTTTTTGCAGTGGCACACATAAAGAGGCATTTTTGTACTGTCACATTTTAACTGGCACTATTACTAACAAGTGCACTCTGGCATAAAATTATTAGTTGGAATTTTTGTAGACTTTGGGGAGCACCATTACTGTGGGGGCACCCTGGCACAGTGTCAGCATAGCACAGTTATTTCTGGGGGACGTTATGTTTACACTATTACTGTCAGGGACACTATTTGCTGGGTGCAGTTATTTTAGGACACTGTGTGCCAATAATTATTAAAGGGAACTATCTGTGTGGTACTAGTGGCACAGTACTGGGGGTGGTAGGATGATTTGTCCAGAAGACGGGAGGATGATGGAAAAGTAATAAACTAAGATTTTTTTTTTCTGTCAAACTGCAGAGATGAGAAATGGCTGAAAAATGGCGGTCTGGTCTGAAAGGAGAAGATGAGGAAAGAGAACATCTACATCAGAGGAGATGTCACTGGATGTAAGACGTATGGGGCGCTGTATTAGGCTACATTCACACAAACATTGTGTTTTGCGGTCTGCAAATTGTGGATCCGCAAAAAAAAAAAAAACGGATGATGTTCCGTATGGCATCCATTTTTTTTGCGGATCCATTGTAACAATGCCTATCCTTGTCCGCAAAACGGACAAAAATAGGACATGTTCTATTTTTTTTTGCGGGGCCACGGAAAGGAAATACGGATGCGGATAACACACAGTGTGCTGTCCGCATTTTTTGCTGACCCATTGAAGTGAATGGGTCCGCACCTGAGCCGCAAAATATGTGGATCGGAGGCTGCAAAAACAACTGTCGTGTGAATGTAGCCTTACCCTGTATGTTCTGTAGTGATATACGTAATGTTAGGAGGGAAAGGGTTAGGGTGAGAATTTGGCATGGGGGGGGTTAATTTTTTGACTTGGCCAGCAGAAAAGCTAGGTGCACCAGCGCTGAGGGAAGGGGGGGCAAGCTGAACTCTTGCACCAGGGCCCATGAGCCTTTAGCTACGCCCTGTGTATAGAGAGCAGTTTGTAAATTATAGGACAAGGGGAAAGGCAAGTCAGATAAATCTGCAGATCAGACACAGGGGCGTAGCTATAGGGGGTGCAGAGGTAGCAGTCGCTACTGGGCCCAGGAGCCTGAGGGGCCCAAAGATCCTTGTGCCACATAAAAAAGCACTAGAAAGTGCATGCTGGGAGGGCTCTATCATAGATTTTGCACTGGGGTTCAGAATCTTCAAGTTACACCTCTGGCTGGAGGGAAGGGGTTAGGTCAAGAATTTGGCATGGGGGCCTCAGGAAGGCTATGTGCACCCCTGCCCCTGGCCACAAAGCACTAAGAGAAGGGGTGCCCAAGCTGAACTCTTGCACCAGGGCCCACGAGCCTTTGTCTACGCCCCTGATCAGACATACAGTATTTCTGCAAGCCCAGCACTTTACAACAACCTTAACCCAGAGTATAAAGTGTAATCTCTTTTAAGTATAACAGCTTCCTATGCTGCATGGGCCTGTCACTGATTAATGACTTCAGATAGGTTTGTGTGAACTTAGTGATAGGTTCCCGTTAAAATCATTCAGTCATTCCATGTTAACAAATGCCTGAATAAAATGCACCACAGATTATTATAAAATTATCACATGCTAGAAGAGTCATAGATTAAAGGACTCAAAAGTTGTCCCAGTGACCAAACATGAAACTGTGCAATTTGGAGACCTATTTTATCAAATAAGTATGCTGCTTTAATTAACAAAGGAATACTAAAGTACTTGAAAGTGACTCACAAAAGTGAATGAAAATTCTCAAAAAGCATGTTAAATATTTTTGGCCAAGCAACATTGGTTATAAACGGATATCCTTATTATGCTTTAAAATAATTTCAAATATATATTTATATCCAAATGTATTAAACAGCTTTGGTACATAGTTTGGATGAAAGTGTGAGGTATTTTCATAGTAAATTGCACTTTAACAAAATATTCAATGCAAACTAGATGACTTTATAATGTGATTAATAATTTATGCAGCAGACTTGAATAATTAATAAAACACTAAATATATATTATTTATGGCATACCTTAGGAAATTAAGACTTCTTATTTTGCACCTTGAATAGAAAAAATATATATTTGAGCTCAAGGGAAAGAAACAGTATCTATGAAAAACTGTAAATACGTTTTTTTATTCTAACTGATGAATCCAATTTCATGACAGAATTGAGGAATGGAACATAATTTGAGATGAACCTGTTCAACTCCTTTTGTCTCCTCTCTGTCTCTTAATTCTAAATGAAAATTAAAGTTTTTGCTATATTTCTGCTTGCTTAGTTTTTGTAAATGTAACCCAATATATCAATATATTTTTGAGCAAAGCTAACTTTTACCAGAATACATAAAACAAATGTAGCCTGTATGTAACTGAATAACCATCTGAAGTATATGTATCTATGAAGCATAGATAGAAAAAACGTAAGGTATATATGAAAACGAAGGAAAATACATACAATGCAACCGCAAACCGCTAACCAGATAAAGCACAAAATGCCATAGTGATATAGAGTATTCTGAAGCTCATGCTATGCTTGTTTAATAAATTAGAGATTCTTGGCAAATATATTTTGTACAAAATTATCTGAGCCCATTCACCGAATCGTCAAGGTGATCTCTGCAGAATGGGAACCTAACACTATTTCCTACCTGTTATGTGCCAGACTTGGCTTCCAAATAATCAGGGGGTGTTTGTTCCACATGCATGCTGTATCCACTCTGCCTTTTGCCATTTCTGGTGCTTCAAAGGCCTCCCCTAGTTCAGGAATGCAGACACCAACATGTGATTCGGCATGCAATTTCCAAAGTGAATGGTCACAATTTTATTGGTTTTGCATATATCTAATTAATGGAATTAAAAGGACAGCTTTCACCTCATGTTCATATATATATATATATATATATATATATATATATATATATATATATATAGTGACAACTCAGGGGTCACTTAGCTCTCCAGGATCGCCGTCTTCTCACCTTAGACGGTTGGCACACCTCAAGAAGCCACTCCAATACTGCAGATTTGGGTGCAAACTGGTCACTACCAGCTTTTATTGTCACTTTTACAGCAATCCAAACAACTCATAAACACAAATCCTCAGCTGTCTGGTCACTGACTACACAATATTGTCCCTCTCTATCGGGATCTGGGTCTACTACCCAGCTCCCCAAAACACACCACAGTGCTTACCCCACACAGGGTAGAGGGTCCCGGCTCCCACAGGCCTTCTCGCAGCCTGCTCCTTCTCCAGAGGGGGAGCCCTGATTGAGGAGCCCAGCCCACCTTTACCTGAGCTCCTCAGCTGGCTGATAATTACCTCTCATTAACAGCAAGGCTGATCCACACACTGAGGAAAACCACTATTTTCCAAGCCTTTCTTCTTCTCATCCAGCTTCCTCTGGGTCAGACACACCATTTTATGGCCCTCATATGGCCGTCTGGCAGCTGCACTGCCACAATGTGTATATATATATATATATATATATATAGAGAGAGAGAGAGAGAGAGATACACACATAATTTCAAACATACCTTTTGGCCCTAGTCCACGAAGATGAATAAAAAACATAGCACTCTCCATATGGTTCAAATCCTCTTTATTGTGCTTGTAGGTACATAGGAAGTGTAAATTAGGCATAACTTCCTATGTATCTGTAAGCACAATAAAGAGGATTTTAACTGTATGTTTAATGCCATGCTTTTCATTCATCTTTGTGGACTAATAGCAATGACTTCATTGCACTGAGCGCCACCCATGTTCAGTTTAAAGTTTTTCGTTATAAGCAGTTCCTCAGCATAATGTGCATGAAGCTTCAGTGGATTCAGTCCATTTAGGGGACAGCCAGAAGCCAGAAAACAAACTGTCTTTGATGTGCTAATGAGGCACTAAGTGCCCAGTTGGATGTTTAACTTCAGTCAAAGTATCCAAACCCTCTCCTTAAAACTGATCCCAGCCCCTTCTTCTTTGCTTCTCCTCTCCTTCTAAGGCTACTTTCACACTAGCGTTTTGGAATTCCGGTATTGAGCTCCGTCATAGGGGCTCAATACCGGAATAAAATGCTTCAGTTTTGTCCCCATTCATTGTAAATGGGGACAAAACTGAATTGAAGACAACTGAATGCTCCTGAAAGCATTCCGTTCAGTCTTCAGACCGGAGAGCAAACCGCAACATGCTGCGGTTTGCTCTCCGTACTAGTTATCCGCACCTAAACGGATCCGGAATGACCCCCAATGCAAGTCAATGGGGACGGATCCGTTTGGTGTGGACACACTTGTGAACAGATCCATCCTCCATTGACTTTCAATAGAGTTTATTCTGGATCCGTTTAAAAGATGCTAAAGATGATACAACCGGATCCGGAATTACGGATCCACAAGGTTGTATTATTCAGTACGGATCTGGCGGGTCCCTTCACCCACCAGATCCGTACTAAGGCTAGTGTGAAAGTAGCCTAACATGAGAGTTTCTTCTTACAAAATCTTGCACAGGTTAATGTCCAGCCTGCACCTGCACAATACAATAGATACAGAAGACATCGGCTTCAAAGTAAGTACTGCACATGTGCAGTCATGCTCTTTATTATGGCTGTCCTCCTCTTTTGGTGCTCCTGTACTGCACAGGTCAGCATACAGTGGAGTCAATGTTCACAGTAGGCAAAATATGAATTGCAATGTGAAAACGCCAGCTGGGTGGTAGCCTGTGCCTGCATGAGATTTGGCAGAAGAAAACTGTGATGTTGGATGGAGAGGAGAAGGACGTTAGAGAGAAAGGAGAAGGGCTGTGATTGTTTTAGAGGAGTGGGCTTGGGCACTTTGAAAGAAAAGTAAACACCCAGTTGTCCACTTGGTGCCTCATTAGCATATAGAAGTTCATTTTCTGGGTCATCAAAATACCTAAAAAGGGGCAAAAGGTATTTTTGTTATGATATGTATGTGTACTGCGGTGTATTACTTTCTTCTGTGAAAATTAGGTAACAGACTCCATTTAAAGCATTAAAGTATTGTAATATTGTAAAGCATAGACACAATTTGAATTACGTCACAAAAATGTTTTTATCAAAATATGATTGGTTGTTCATATATCTCATAGACATAAATGAAATGACATCTTAATATACATTAAGTACAAATTTGAGACACAAACCAGTTGAGATATCTTATGTCTAATGATCCCAGTCAATTAAATTAATGCATTCAACTACATTACATTTTAAAAAGTGACCATTGTGTAATACACTTTGAAATATGCACAAGCTAATGGGATAAGATACAAAAATTATTATGCTGACAGTAAATCATATTACATTCCTAATAAGCATTAACTAGATAACTAGGTCAAAGCAGTATTATCTTAATTGATTTTTCAAAAGAAACCTGACAGAAAAAATGTCAATGCTCAAATATTTCTTCATGCATCATTAAAACAAGATTGGCTTTTAACAAAAGCAGGAATCTTCACAGAATTGATTCTTGCTTCAGGCTGCCTACAAGTAAGTGTATTACATAAAAATCTATACAGGATATTAAAACAACACTCTGCAAGACAGTAGCAATTAAAAGCTGACACCATACCCCTTGTACACTGACTGCTGCATGTTGTCGGAAACTGTAGTTAAAAGACAACTAAGGAGTTAATTTCATGTAAATCTGTAGAGAAGTCTTTACAAGCAATAAATAAAGTCTACAGGTGACAAATGTTTTTATTTCTATCAGGCTTTTAGAATATCTTAAAGAAATAATATGCTCTCAGCTCTGATGCACTTATCACTGTAGATATGTATTTAGTATGTATGACTTCATAACTAAGAAATATTTCTGTAGGAGTGAAGACAGAGTGACCTACAAAAAATTGGTTTATCCATCAAGTTAAAGGCAGGTGAATAAGGGACTGATCAACGTAAGTGCATTCATGGATTTTCAGATCCTCAAATATCTTTTATGAATGTCCAGTTATTTTGCTGGTCAGATATTTGTCTTAAGATGGCAAGTTTAAAATGAAGCTTGTGGAACAAAATTACTTGACTGATACCTTGCAATAGAATATACACTTTCCAGTCATGGTCCTGTGATTATGACTGATAAAACGTAGCAAAGGTTCACTAACTTGAGGGCTGCAATGCTCTCTCCTACATGATGATGTCCAATGATAATTTTTGTACCTTGAATTATGACTATAATTCAGCATGCACTTGAACTAACTACATACTGCGGTCCTCAAAATGTTCAATATCTGAAGCTCAGCTCCATTTCATTGTAAAACTAAAATATTGTGTTTGAATGTGTTTAAAATTTGGGGGTTACAATGTCTCCTTGGGGAGAGAGCACCTTAATCGGCGTGAGGAGACTTATAGCCCATTCATGCTCCTCTAGAATTCTGGGAGGAAGGGAATGCAAATGAGCTCTTAACAAGCTTTGCCTCTAATGCCACCAGATGTAAGGCAGATATCCTGTAAGTCAATGTTCAGCTCTTTAAATAAGCCTTGATACAAGATTTAGATATTAAATAAGCCAGCACCTCATCTGCAGACAGCTGTTTCAGGGTGATTGCCCCCTCATCAGTGAAGAGCAGAGAGTACTGGCTTAACTGGGTAGGAGGCCAGTCAGGATTTGAGGGGTACCATCTCTCTTTGGGGAGAGAGCGAGTTAATCGTCGTGAGGAGACTTATAGGCCATTCATGAGGGGCAATCGCCCCAAAACAGCTGTCTGCAGATGAGGTGCTGGCTTATTTAATATCCGAGTCATGTCTCAAGGCTTATTGAAAGAGCTGAACATTGACTTGCAGGATAGCTGCCTTACATCTGGTGGTATTAGAGGCAGAGCTTGTTAAGAGCTCATTTGCATTCTCTTTAAAATGCATGCTAATCTAACATAATTTTACATGTGATAAGTTAATGTTATTGCTACCAGCATTGTACATGTACGGTGTTGGAGTGATGGAGAAACATGGTGCCCGCTCGCACGTGCAGTGGGCATCATGACCACCAGATCTCTACTGTTTCAAACAGAAGAGAACCATGGTTAATTACCCCGGCAATAAGGCTGATCGCAGTAATTAGAGCCTTTAGATGCCATGATCAAGTCAGCTCGTGTTTCTTACTGGCATCCTCTGTGGCCAGTGAGAATGCAATTCTTATTTTGGCAGACCAACATAAGAAATTAGCAATAACTGGATTTTAAAAATTCATGATTTTTCAGAATTAAATTGAAATGTAATAAAATGTGATCAAAAAGTCACACACATTCCAAAATAGTATCAATAAAATCTACAGATTGTCCTTCAAAAAATTATCCCCAACACAGCTCAGCAAATATGACTATAATAAAATTATGGGGGTAAGAATATGGTGATATAATTTTTTTTTTTTTTTTTTAGTTGAAATTTATTTTTACATTATTTAGACATAAAAACTTATACATTTGGGGTATCATTGTGATTGTACTCACCCAGAGAATGAAGGGCATGAGTCAGTTTTGCCACAAACAGAATGTTGTGGGAAAAAAAAAACATAAAATGTAGAAAGTACAACTTGTCCCGCAAAAAATAAGCCCTCATACAGCTATATGAACAGAAATATAAAAAAATGTATGGCTTAAGGAAGATAGGGAAGAAAGATGAAAACGCAAAAAAAAACATCCAGTACCCTAAGGGTTAATATACCACCAGTAATTGCTTTTCCAGGAATCAGACATGACAGCACCATAGGAGGTTTTATCCTCTGTTTGGACAGGAAACACAGATATGTTAAAATATTTCTCTTACCACTACCATCTGTGTTTACTAAATTTCTATACCTGGATGGATGCAAACTCCTGTATTTATTTCAGTAAAAAAAATTGCAAGCCAGAATGCAAACCATGGGAAGAATAAATGCGGGTGCTGTCATGTCAGACTTTTGGAAAACCAATTACCGGTAGGTGTAATTTCTACTTTCCAGTACTGCCCTACATGATAGTACCACAGAAGCAATACCAGGTATTGGTGGAATTAGCTTTCAATTGAACTGGACTACGAATTTCTTGGTTTGGGTAGGATTCTTAAAGCCAGTCTTAAGCCATTTTGCTAAGGTGGTTTTTGAGGTTTCCTTTCCTTTATTTTTTCCCTCAGAATTGGATAAACAAATTTAAATCCGTTTGCCAATATTTAGTCGCTTCTATGTAAACGCTTTTCCTGGTCATTTTTTGGAGAGTACAGAAGGATTATAGAAAAATTTCCTGGTTCAAGTGGAAAGTGAAGGAAACCCTTGGTAGAAATCCTGGATTGATCCTCGGAATGATTTTGTGCTATGGTAATTTAAGATAAGGCTCTTTGATGGATAAATCTTCTACCAGTCTAAGGGCTGAAGTAATGGCAATGATTAATAATATTGACAAGAGTTATGTTTAATTCATTTAGTGGCATCACAGAGACAGTTGAGTACCATTGTCAAGTTTTCTGCTATAAGAAATTGCCTTAATAAGCAATTACTAGGTCCTGGACGTTCAGAGTTCTTGGTTTAAGACCTTTGTCAAATCTTTCTTGTATAAAATCAAATATATCAGGAATTTTATGAAGAAATGCATCTTGGTGTTGTAGCTGGTACCATGAGCAATTTTTTTTTAATCGCCAAAGAGAGTAAAACTAACCTTAAAATGTTCTTCAATTATATAAATGGTAAAAAGTATAAACCGGAAGGTGTCGGCCCCTTACATAGTAATGAGGGGGGGAGTTGCAGAGAGCAATGAGAGGAAAGCAAAGTTACTAAATATTTTTTTCTCCACTGTATTCACTGAGGAAAATAAACTGTCAGATGAAATGCAGAATATAAAAGTAAATTCCCCTTTAAAAGTGCCCTGTCTGACCCAGGAAGAAGAAGAGCTGCGTCTTAAAAAGATTAAAATAGACAAATCACCAGGACCTGATGGCATACACCCACGTATCCTAAGAGAATTAAGTAATGTCATCGCCAGACCCTTATTTCTGATATTTAAGGACTCTATACTGACGGAGTATAGAGTGTTCCACAGGATTGGCGCATAGCAAATGTGGTGCCAATATTCAAAAAGGGTCCAAAAACAGAGCCTGGAAACTATAGGCTGGTAAGTTTAACATCTGTTGTGGGTAAACTGTTTTAGGGTGTTCTAAGAGATGCTAGCTTGGAGTACCTCAATGAAAATAAGCAAACAACTCCATATCAGCATGGCTTCATGAGCATGGCTTCTAGACTGGACCGCGGCAAATCAATGGATTTCGTATATCTGGACTTCTCCAAAGCATTTGACACTGTGCCACATAAAAGGTTAGTATATAAAATGAGAATGCTTGGCCTGGGAGAGAATGTCTGTATGTGGGTAAGTAACTGGCTCAGTGTTAGAAAACAGAGGGTGGTTATTAACGGCACATACTCCGATTGGGTCACTGTCACTAGTGGGGTACCACAGGGGTCAGTATTGGGCCCTATTCTCTTAAATATATTTATTAATGATCTTTTAGAAGGCTTGCACAGTAAAATATCAATTTTTGCAGATGACACTAAACTGTGTAAAGTAATTAACTATTAAGTAATTAAGTATTGTGAAAAAAAATAGTTTTACAAAAAAATAAAAGTTTCAAGTAAAAAAAGTACACTTTTCCCAAAATAAAGTAAAAAAAAAATTGCAAAAAAAAAAGGGGAAAAAAGAAAAGTATACATATTAGGTATCACCGTGTCTGTATCGACCGGCTCTATAAAAATATCACATCATCCACCCCGCCAGGTGAATGCAGTAAAAAAAAAAAAAAAAAAAACAGTGTCAAAACAGCCATTTTTTGGTCACCTTCCCTCACAAAAAGAGTAATAGCAGGTGATCAAAAAGGCGTATTTAACCCAAAATGGTACCAATCAAACCGTCATCTTGTCCTGCAAAAATGCTACCCTACCTTAGACAATCGCACAAAAAATAAAAAAAAATATGGCTCTCTGAAAATGGAAACACAAAAAAAGATTTTATTCTGTTCAAAAATAAATCTAAAGTGTAAAACTTTCCAAAAATAAAAAAGTTAGACATATTTGGTATTGCCACGTCCATAACAGCCTGCTCAATAAAAATATTACATGAGATGGCCCCCCAGGTGAATGCTGCAAAAAAAAAAACTATGCCAAAACAACCATTTTTTTCCCTCTTGCCTCACAAAAAGTGTAATAGCAGGCAATCAAACAGGCGTATTTAACTCAAAATGGTACCAATCAAACCGTCATCTTGTCCCGCAAAAATGATACCCTACTTGAGACAATCGCCCAAAAAAAAAAAAAAAATATGGCTCTCTGAAAATGGCAACACAAAAAAAGATTTTATTCTGTTCATAAATAAATCTAATGTGTAAAATTTTCCAAAAATAAAAATGTTAGACATATTGGGTATCGCCGCGTCCGTAATACCCTGCTCTATAAAAATATCACATGATTTGCCCTCTCTGGTGAATGCTGTTAAAAATTTTTTTAAAAACCATGCCAAAACATCTATTTTTTTTCACCTTGACTCACAAAAAGTGTAATACCAAGCGATCAAAAAGTCTTATGTACCCTAAAATGGTACCAATGAAAACATCAGCTCATCCCGCAAAAAATAAGCCCCCACATAAGACAATAACTCAAAAAAATAAAAATCAGTGGCTCCCGCAAACCATTCCATCAAAATCTGTGTTGTAAAATCCATATGGCGCTCCTTCTGTTTTGAGTCCTGCCATGTGCTCCCACATCAGTTTACCACAACATATGGGGTGTTGCCGTATTCAGGAGAAAATGGGTAACAAATTATGGGGTGCTTTTCTCCTGTTACCCCTTATGAAAATAAAAAAAAAATTGGGGCTAAAGCAACATTTTATTGGAAGAAATGAAACTTTTCATTTTCATAGCCAAGTATTTCCAAATTCCGTAAAACACTTAGGGTGTCAAAGTGGCCAGTACACCCTTTAACCACTTCCAGTCTGCCCATTGACTATAAACGTCCTGGTAGTGGATCTCTATCTCTTAATGGACGTTTTAAAACGTCCTTGAGCTTTGCCCCCCTGTGTGCAGCACCTGTACATAGAAGCTCCATGACTCAGCTGCCTCCTGACAGCCAAGAACATGTAGCTTTAACCTGAGACCCTTTTTCCTGGCCTCCAGGCTTTTGATCACTCTGACAAGCTGTCAAAGCCATCACAAATGCTTGTACTATCTCCCTCTCATTACTGCCGGTCACAGAGCAGTTTACAACCACATATGGGGTGTTTCTGTAAACTTCAGAATCAGGAAAAAAAATATTCAGGTTTGATTTGCGGTTTACCCTTGCTATCTTATAGGAAAAATGAATTAAAAATTGAAAATCTGCAAAAAAAATATATTTATTTTTAAATTTCACCTTCCTTCTGTTTTAATTCTTGTGGGAAATCTAAAGGGTTAACAAACTTTGTAAAAATCAGTTTGGATTACATTGGGGCTGTAGTTTCTAAAATATGTTCATTTATGGGAGGTTTCTATTATTTAAGCCCTTCAAAGTCACTTTAGAACTGCAAAGGTCCTTTAAAATTAACTGTTGGAAATTTTCATAAAAATCTTAAAAATTACATCTAAAATCCAAAGCCTTCTAATGTCCTCAAAAAATAAAATTACATTTCCAAAATTATGCCAACATAAAGTGGACATATGGTGAATGTTCATTAATAACAATTTTATTAGATATCCCTATGCAACTTAAAAGCAGAGAAATTAATATTTAAAAAAGTGTGATGTTTTTCAAAATTTTCTGTAAATTTTGGATTTTTTATAAATAAAGGTAAAATATATTGACCCAAATTTACCATTAACACAAAGTACAATGTGTCACAAGAAAACAATCTATGAATGGCTTGGATAAGTAAAAGCGTTCCAAAGTTATTACCACATGCAGTGACACATGTCAGATTTGCAAAATTAGGCCTGGTAAGGTAGGGGGTAAATGGCCCGGATGGGAAGTGGTTAATATATTTGTTGAAGGGTGTAGTTTCCAAAATGGGGTCACTTTTTGAGGGTTTCTACTGTAGGGGTAAGTCAGGGTCTCTCAATTACAAAATGGTGCCTAAAAACTATTCTAGCAAAATCTGCCTCCAAAATCCATATGGCGCTCCTTTACTTTTGACCACTGCCACAAACCCATAGAGACGTTTACCACCACATATGGGGTATTTCTGTAAACTGCAAAATCACAGCAATGTATATTGAGGTTTAGTTTGCTGTTAACCCTAAACTGTGTTGCAAGAAAAAAATTATTAACATGAATAATCTACCAAAAAAGTGAAATTTGGAAATTTCACCTCCATTTTCCTTTAATTCTTGTGGAACACCTCAAGGGTTAACAAAGTTTGTAACAGCAGTTTTTTATAATTTGAGGGGTGTAGTTTCTAAAATGGGGTCATTTATGGGTGGGTTTCATTATGTAAGCCCCACAAAATCACTTTATATCTGAATTGGTGCTTAAAAAATGGTTTCGGAAAATGGTGGTGAAAATTGGTGAAAATTTGAAAAATGGCCTCTAAACTTCTAAGCCCTCTAACGTCCCTAAAAAAGTAAAATAACATTTATAAAATGATGCCAACATAAAGTAGACATATGGGGAATGTAAAATAATAACTATTTTTGGAGGTATTACTATGTATTTTGAAAGTAGAGAAATAGAAATTTGGAAATTTGGAAATTTTTCCAAATTTTTGGTAAATTTGGTATTTTTTTATAAATAAAAATGAAATATTTTGCCAAAAATTTACTACTGTCGTGAAGCACAATATGTGACGAGAAAACAATCTCAGAATGGCCTGGATAAGTTAAAGCGTTTCAAAGTTATTACCACATAAAGTGACACATGTCAGATTTACAAAAAATGGCCTGGGCAGTAAGGTGAAAACAGGCCGGGGTTAAAGGGGTTAACACTAACAAATGTAGAGTTATACACATGGGAAGGATTAATGCAAGTCATCAGTGCATACTAAATGGTAAAACACTGGTTAATACTGACATGGAAAAGGACCTAGGAATTTTAGTGAACAGCAAACTAAGCTGCAGAAACCAGTGTCAGACAGCTGATTCCAAGGCCAATAAGATAATAGGTTGCATCAAAAGGGGCATAGATGCCCGTGATGAAAACATAGTCCTGCCACCTTACAAATCACTAGTCAGACCACACATGGAGTACTGTGTACAGTTCTGGGCTCCTGTGAACAAGGCAGACATAGCAGAGCTGGAGAGGGTTCAGAGGAGGGCAACTAAAGTAAATAACTGGAATGGGTGGACTACAGTACCCAGAAAGATTATCAAAATTAGGGTTATTCACTTTAGAAAAAAGACGACTGAGGGGAGATCTAATAACTATGTATAAATATATCAGAGGTCAGTACAGAGATCTCTCCCCTCAACTATTTATCCCCAGGACTGTGGTGAGGGGACATCCTCCTCGTCTGGAGGAAAGAAGGTTTGCACACAAACATAGAAGAGGATTCTTTACGGTAAGAGCAGTGAGACTATGGAACTCTCTGCCTGAGGAGGAGGTGGTGATGTTAAGTTCAGTAAAAGAGTTCAAGAGGGGCCTAGATATATTTCTGGAGGGTAACAATATTACAGGTCATAGTTACTAGGGTCGTTATGGGTCGTTGATCCAAGGAGTCGGGAAGGATTTTTTCCCCCTAAATTGGGGAAAATTGGCTTCTACCTCACAGCAGTTTTTTGCCTTCCTCTATATCCACTTGTAGGATAACAGGCCAAATTGGATGGACAAATGTCTTTTTTGGCCTTATAGATAGAGATGAGCGAGCACTAAAATGCTCGGGTGCTCGTTATTCAAGACAAACTTTCCCGATGCTCGGGTGCTCGTTTCGAGTAACGAACCCCATTGAAGTCAATGGGAGAGTCAAGCATTTTTGCAGGGGACCAAGGCTCTGCCTAGGGAAGGCTGGGTGAAAACCTGGAAACATCAGAAACTGATGGAAACACCACGGAAATGGACAGGAAACAACAGGGGCAGCATGCATGGAGACCTCTGAGGCTGCCTAATCCCACCATTACCCCAAATTCTCAGGCAATAGCCTGGTGGTTACCCTCATGGCAATTGTGCTCACCCAGACCAAGAAAGGCGAGGCACATGCCCATCACATGTTAGGGAAGCACCTAACTAGGTGCAAAGAAAAATTGTTTAGAGAGAGGGCCTGTAGATGGACCTCCGGAAAAATTGTTTGGAGAGAGGGCCTGTAGGTGGACCTCCGGAAAAATTGTTTGGACAGAGGGCCTGTAGGTGGACCTCCGGAAAAATTGTTTAGAGAGAGGGCCTGTAGGTGGACCTCCGGAAAAATTGTTTAGAGAGAGGGCCTGTAGGTGGACATCCGGAAAATTGAGGTAAAAGAGTGCCAGTTGGACCTCTAAAAAATTGCGTTTTTTGGGTCAGCATTAGGCAAAGATGACAAGGAGGAGGAGGAGTAGGAGGAGTAGAGAAGAGGAATCGGATACATAAGTAATGTTAATCTTTAGCTACTTTCCCCCGGAGGAGATTTGAATTCCGGTGAAATCCAGGCTTTGTTCATTTTAATAAGCGTCAGCCTGTCAGCGCTGTCAGTTGACAGGCGTGTACGCTTATCGGTGATGATGCCACCAGCTGCACTGAATACCCGCTCTGACAACACGCTAGCGGCAGGGCAGGCCAGCACCTCCAAGGCGTACAGAGCCAGTTCAGGCCACGTGTCCAGCTTTGAAACCTAGTAGTTGTATGGAGCAGAGTGATCGCTACGGACGTTGGTATGGTCAGCTAGGTACTCCCTCACCATCTTTCTGTACATCTCCCCCCTACTCTGCCTAGACTGGGGACAGGTGACAGTGTCTTGCTGGGGTGACATAAAACTGGCAAAGGCCTTGGAGAGCGATCCCCTGCCAGTGCTGGACAAGCTGCCTGCTCGCCTCCTCTCCCCCGCTTCTTGGCCCACAGAACCATGCCCTCTGCCGCTAGCGGCGTCAGATGGGAAGGATTGTTTTAGCTTGTGCACCAGGGCCTGTTGATATCTATTCACTCTCATACTCCTTTCCTCCTTCTGTCTCGCCGACATTCTCCTCCTATTCCTCCTCATCCTCATCCCCCTCCTCCGATACGCGCTGAGAAGCGACGTATCTTCCTCCACCGTCTCTTGTGACAAGCGCAAAGCATCCGACTTGATGCTGAGCAGTGAGTTTTTCAACAGGCAAAGCAGCGGGATGGTGAGGCTTATAATGGCAGCATTGCCTCTGACCATCTGTGTTGACTCCTCAAAGTTGGTCAACACCTGGCAGATATCAGACATCCACGTCCACTCCTCATTGTAGACTTGAGGAATATGACTGACCTGACTACCAGTTCTGGTGGAAGTTGACATCTGGCAGTCTACAATCGCTCTGCGCTGCTGGTAAACTCTGGATAACATGTTTAATGTCGAATTCCATCTTGTGGGCACGTCGCACAACAGTCGGTGAGCGGGCAGATGTAGGCGGCGCTGCGCTGCCCTGAGAGTGGCAGCATCTGTGGTCGATTTGCGGAAATGCGCACAGATGCAGTGCACCTTGGTGAGCAAATCAGACAGATTGGGGTATGTCTTGAGGAACCGCTGAACTATTAGATTGAACATGTGGGCCAGGCATGGCACATGTGTCAGTCTGCCGAGTTTAAGAGCCGCCACCAGGTTACGCCCGTTGTCACACACAACCATGCCTGGCTAGAGGTTCAGCGGTGCCAGCCACAGATCGGTCTGCGTCGTGATGCCCTGTAACAGCTCTTGGGCGGTGTGCCTTTTGTCACCTAAGGTCAGCAGTTTGAGCACCGCCTGCTGGCGCTTACCCACGGCACTGCTGCTGCGCCTAGAGCTACCGACTGAAGGCGCTGTGCCCACGGATGGTAATTCCGAGGAGGAGGTGGAGGAGGAGGAGGGGTCGGAGTAGGAGGCATACTACGTCTGAGAGATCGTGACCGAGGTAGGCCCTGCAATCCTCGGTGTGGGCAGTACATGAGCGGCCCCAAGGTCAGACTCGGTCCCAGCCTCCACCAAGTTAACCCAATGTGCCGTCAGTGATATATAGTGTCCCTGCCCGGCAGCACTTGTCCACGTGTCCGTGGTTAGGTGGACCTTCTCAGAAACAGCATTGGTAAGGGCACGGATGATGTTCTGTGACACGTGCTGGTGTAGGAATGGGACGGCACATCGGGAAAAATAGTGGCGGCTGGGGACCGAATACCGAGGGGCAGCCACCGCCATGAGATTGCGAAAGGCCTCAGTCTCTACCAACCTATAGGGAAGCATCTCCAGGCTCAGCAATTTGGAGATGTGGACGTTGAGGGCTTGGGCATGTGGCTGGGTGGAACTGTATTTCCTCTTGTGCTCCAGCGTCTGCTGTAAAGACAGCTGAACGCTGCGCTGGGACACATTGGTGGACGCTGTGGAGGATCGTGGAGGAGAAGGTGTGGTTTTCCGGCGGTAGGCGCTCGTGCCAGCGTCTTGGGCAGGGGGTTGACTAGCAAAGGCAGCGAGCGACACAGGGGAAGAAGCAGTGGTGTGACCCGCAGGAGGTGAACGCCCTTGGTTCCATTGAGTGGGGTGTTTAGCACTCATAAGCCTGCTCATGCTGGTGGTGGTTAGGCTAGTAGTGGTGGCACCCCTGCTGATCCTGGTGTGGCACAGGTTGCACACCACAGTCTGTCGGTCATCCTCACTTTCTTTAAAGAACCTCCAGACTTGCGAACATCTAGGCCTCGCCATGGGAGCTTCACTACATGAAACAGTTGCTGCTGATGCAACAGCTCTGGCCCTGCTTCTCCCTCTGTCCACACCACTGCCTCTTCCAACCTGTTCTGGTGCAGCACTCGCCTCCGCCTCAGAAGCACTGTCTTCACTCAGCTTATCAACCCAGCTTGGGTCAGTCACCTCATCATCCTCCGATTCCTCAGTGTGCTCCCCCCTCGGACTTCCTGCTCTGACAACAACTTCACCACTGTCTGACAACCGTGTCTCTTCATCGTCCGACACCTCTTTACACTTCTTCCACTAAGTCAACAATGTCATCATAATCACCCACAGACTGTGACAGTTGGAAAACTTGGGCATCGGGAAAGAGGTCAGCAGCAACCTGAGAAGTGGTTTGTGACTCTGGGAAGGGTCCAGAAAACAGTTCCTCAGAGTATGCCGGATCACATTCCAAATTTTCCTGGGAGGGGGCAGACTGGGGGGAAGGAGGTTGAGGTGGAGGAGCCAGAGGAGTGCTCCCTTGGGTAACGTGGGTGGACTGCGTGGAAGACTGACTGGTGGACAAATTACTTCAAGCATTGTCCGCAATCCACGACATCAGCTGTTCGCACTGTTGTGGTTTCAACAGTCCTCTACCACGTGTCCCTGTAAGTTGAGACATGAAGCTAGGGAGTATAGCTCTGCGGCATTCCCCTGCTCCCTCATCAGCAGGTACTGTCTCACCCTGCCCAGGACCACGGCCTCTGCCCCCTGCAGTAATTGAATGCCCACGCCCATGCCCTCGTCCTCGACCCTTAGCCCTGGGGTTCAACATTTTCTGTATATAAGTGTAATATATGTACAAAAAAATAAATGGGCCTGCTTTACTGAAACCCACAAACTTTTTCAATCTGAACAAGAAAATATATTGGTGAATAATTTAGAGCTAAATTACGTATGTTATTACGTACCGTGCAGTATGGAGCAATTACACGGAAACTGTTAGATTAGGCAGACTTGGTCTGCGTAATTGCAACCCAGACAAATGTCACACAGAGATTTTTGTAATGTAGTTGTATCAGTGAGAGCAAAAGACCTTTTTTAATTAAGTGACGTACAGAATGTGTCACCTGGACAGAAAATACGGATTGTGCTTTGTATATAGGTGGATAAGTTAGAGCTAAATTACGTATGTTATTACGTACTGTGCAGTATGGAGCAATTACACGGAAACTATTAGAAAAGGCAGACTTGGTCTGCTTAATTGCAACCCAGACAAATGTCGCACAGAGATTTTTGTAATGTAGCTGTATACGTGAGAGCAAAAGACCTTTTTTACTGACGTGACATACAGAATGGGTCACCTGGACAGAAAATACGGATTGTGGTTTGTGGTGACTGGACAGCTAAACTGTGACACACAGAATGGTTCCACACAGCTGTATGAAATGGATTTGTATCACTGAGATAAAACAACAAAAAAACAATTTTTTTTTTATATATATATATTTTTAACGTGACGTGCAGATAATATCAGAGAGCAAATTCAGCCCCTGCATACTGTGGCTATTTTGACTGCAACCCAGACAAATGTCGCACAGAGATTTTTGTAATGTAGCTGTATCAGTGAGAGCAAAATACCTTTTTTAATTAAGTGACGTACAGAATGTGTCACCTGGACAGAAAATACGAATTGTGCTTTGTATATAGGTGGATAAGTTAGAGCAAAATTACGTATGTTATTACGTACCGTGCAGTATGGAGCAATTACACGGAAACTATTAGATTAGGCAGACTTGGTCGGCTTAAGTGCAACCCAGACAAATGTCGCACAGAGATTTTTGTAATGTAGCTGTATCAGTGAGAGCAAAATACCTTTTTTAATTAAGTGACGTACAGAATGTGTCACCTGGACAGAAAATACGGATTGTGCTTTGTATATAGGTGGATAAGTTAGAGCTAAATTACGTATGTTATTACGTACCGTGCAGTATGGAGCAATTACACTGAAACTATTAGATTAGGCAGACTTGGTCTGCTTAATTGCAACCCAGATAAATGTCGCACATAGATTTTTTTAATGTAGCTGTATCAGTGAGAGCAAAAGACCTTTTTTAATTACGTGACGTACAGAATGTGTCACCTGAACAGAAAATACGGATTGTGGTTTGTGGTGACTGGACAGCTGAACTGTGACACACAGAATGGTTCCACACAGCTGTATGAAATGGATTTGTATCACTGAGATAAGACAACAAAAAAACTATTTTTTTTTATTTATTTTTTTTATATTTTTTTATATATATATATATTTTTTAACATGACGTGCAGAAAATATCAGAGAGCAAACTCAGCCCCTGCTTACTGTGGCTATTTTGACTGCAACCCAGACAAATGTCGCACAGAGATTTTTCTAATGTAGCTGTATCAGTGAAAGCAAAAGATCGTATTTGATTACGTAACGTACAGTATGGGTCACCTGGACAGAAAATACGGATTGTGGTTTGTGGTGAATGGACAGCTGAACTGTGACACACAGAATGGTTCCACACAGCTGTATGAAATGGATTTGTATCACTGAGATAAATCAATAAAAAAAAAGTGTCATATATGGCGATAGCTGCACTACTAGTGCCAGCCAGCCCTGCCAGGAGACAAAAAAAGTGTCTTGTAGCCCTTAGAAGGGCTGTTGGGTTCTTTTGATATCACTCCTGCCTAACAGAGAACTAAATCCAGGCCCTAACACTCTTCCTGAAATGCAGCCGATCTGTCCCTAACGACATCCAGACAGCATTTGAGCCGAGCACCGCGGTCAGTCACTAGTATATTCTAGGTTCACCTGATCAGACCAGCCAACCCCTGCTATCGACATGTAAGGGCCCCACGTGATGCTGGATGTACCGCAGAGTCTCCTGGCTTGTGATTGGCTGAGTTTATAGGCCCCAAAAATTCAAAATGCGGGAGATGCCATTTCCTCGAGCATGGCGAGATACTCGTCCGAGCAGCGAGCACTTATGAGTACCCTAATACTCGAACGAGCACCAAGCTCGGACGAGCATGCTCGCTCATCTCTACTTATAAAGTATGTTGCTATGTTACTATGTTATATTTTGTAATAGATTGCTGAAGTGACATTTTTCCTTTTGAGTTGGAAAGTAGATATAAAATTGTCTGAAAGACTCTGAAACTAACAGCCTGGATCCTGAAAGGGAAATGCTAAGATCTCAGTCTCTCCACATCAGGATATATCAGAGGGCTCTGTAGAGGAAAATCCTTCCTCAATGGAAGTGGCATTGGAAGATCCTGGGACTAGGATTTTAAGAGAGAAAAAAATATTTCTTTCGCCAAAATTGTGTGACGAAACTAACAATGTTTCTTTCTGATCACTGCAGGAATTAGAGGGAAAGGGGGAAGGTATATGCTAGTTCCATGTCCCATTTTTTGGAGATGGCATCAGTAGCTGTTGGAATGTCCCTTGGATCTAACGAGAAGAAGTAATCTGTCTGAGTAGACTGTCTTGTTGCAAAAGAGTCTGTTTGTGGTTTATTATGTCTGTGGACCAGTTCCTGAAAATCCTCTGTATTAAGACACCATTACTCTGGATTTACCAGATTTCTGCTCAGGTAATCCGCCCTTAGGTTGTCTAACCCTTCAGATGGACCACTAATTGATAGAGCAGAGTTTTCTGCCCATGATTGGCGACTGAAGAAGATAATATCTTGTTCCCCCCTGATGTTTGAGAAAATCTACAGTCATCATAACGTCTGAAAATAAGTGATGGTCTTTTGAGTAAGGATTGTTTCAGGGTTTCCCAAACAGTCCAGAGTTCTCGAAGGTTCGAGGATCTTTATGCCATCTCTGTTGGCCAAATGCCCTGAAAGTGGTGTTCTTGAATCTGGGCTCCCCACCCACCTTTGCGGGTATCTAATATAGGAAGAAAAATTATTTCATTTACGGCCCAGTGGTCTCAATTCCAATATTAGTATTTGTAGGAGTCAAGGGTGGAACTGGCTCCATGGAAGGATGTTTATGCATGAGGACATCAGACCTAGAACACTCATCGTTTCTCTTACTTAGTGTTATTTTTCTGGAAAGCACATATTTTCTTCCTGATTGCTATCTGTTTTGATGCTGGCAGGGATGAATGTTAAGTCCTGAAATCTAGAAGAGTGCCCAGAAAAAATTTCCTGGTGTCTGGAAAAAAATCTGAATGTTCTAAATTTATGATCCAGCCAAGTTCTCAGAGAATATTTAGAACTAGCTTTAGGTAGGTCTGAAGACACATTTAGGATTCAACTATCAGCAGAAAGTCATCCAGATAGGTTACTGTGATGACTTCTTTTTGCCTGAGGAATTTCATAATTTCTACAACTTTGTAAAAAGTTGAGGGGCAGAGGAGACCCCGAATGGATTCTGCATGAATGGACGGGCCCATATAATTTTGTACAAAATATATTTGCCAAGAGTCTCTAATTTACTAAACATGCATAGCATTAGCTTCAGAATACCTCATATCACTGTGGCATTTTGTGCTTTATCTGGTTGGCAGTGTGCTGTTGCATTGTATGTATTTTCCTTTCCTTGTGCATTCAGCCATAGCAACGTGCACCTGCGTACTGGGATGTGCTGACTGAAATTCCCCTTTTTCAAATATATAAGATCCTGAAGATAGGATAAAGCAGAACTTATTTTTTGATGGAATGTCTCCTATCCAATTCTTCAATCATAAGGCTCTTCTGGAAGCATAAAGCCTTATTTCTGGCTGCAAATCTCACAGATTCTGCCTTTGCATCGGCCATAAATGCTGTGGCCATTTTTAGATGCCCAATGGATTCTAACATTTCTTCTCTTGAGGTTTCCATCTTTAAATTATTCTCAAGCTAGTTCAGCCAAAGAAAAAATGATCTTGCCACAGAGGTTGTCGCTAAATAAGTCGAAATGATGATTGAAGCGGATTCTCATGATCTTTTTAGAAGGATATCTGTTTTTTTTTTATTCATGGGGTCTATTAATTGAGGCAAGCCTTCAAATAGGATGCTTGTTCTTTTTACTACTTTTTACTCCATTTCAGTAGGAGTAAAATATCCCCCATTTTGCTTTGATAGCGAATACCTAAAAGCATGGATATCCAGTAATCAGACTATTTGATGTGAATGACACACTTGTCAGTAGATAAAAAAGCCAGTACAGTACAGCTCGCCATTCTGATCAGTGTGCCTGAGGAGCCAGTTCTTTTTGGCTCCACTTCCCACTGAGATGATTGGGTGTAATGGCGCTACACCTTCTCATCCAGTGGCAACTCCTCATCCGCCTCCTCCTCTGTGGAACTTTCTCCTTGTGGGTCCCCAACAGCTACAGGGTGGGCTGCAAGATGTGTAAGCTGTTCTTCCACCAATGTCCTCTGTTGCATAAGTGTGAGCATCTGTTCTAAGATGAATTTGATAGGGATGCTATTGGTCATTCTGTATTTGTCCCTACTGACAAATTTATTTGCGTCTTCAAATGGCTTCAGCACACAACAGACCTCTCTGATGAGCTGTCTCTGCCTGATTTTGAAAAAAAACATACTCCCTGCTAAGGTGATCTGGTGCATGACAAAATCATTAACAGCTTTACACTTCTCGTACATAAGCTCTAACATTTGCAAAGTGAAATTTCAGAGAGTTAGACCACAACAGATTAAGCAGTTTACCAGCAGACTGTTGTGCAACTGCAAGTCTAGGAGAACATTACTTGCACATAAGAATGTCTGCAATGCAAGCACAGTCTCCTGGACATTGCCATTACCTTTCGCAAACCAGTTTTTTTTAATTATTTTTTGTATTATTACTATGCAGGGAGCATATCTACTTTGTCCCACACTTATAGTGGCCACGATGTTGAGTCCATTCTCACTGACCACCCTGTCCATTGGAGTTGGTGGGGAGACAGTGAGCTGGATGTTTGCTGTTTGATGCACTTTAAGTGAGCAAGTGAATGGCTGCTACTCTCGCCTAGGCTAATCATCTCTAGTACCACATGCCAGTTATTTACTTTACACATATGATAGGAGGAAGAATGAATGGGAACAACAATCTGCTCTGCTGCTGTTGGGGCTGGCAGGTTGTCCTTGGAGGAGGAAGATAAGCGGCTGGTGTGTTACTGCGGTGCTACCTCACTGTGAAAAATATTGACCCATTGGGCCATAAAAGACCTGTATTATCCATGCCTATAAGTGCTGCTGCAGGTGTCTGTGGTGGCATGCACCTTTCTGCTTAGTGAAAATTACAAGGAGAGGCCCACATTATCTGCCATGTAAGAGTACAAGGTAGGGATAGCTTTTTTGAAAAAATAATGCTGGCTATCATACAGCAAGCTGGATTCTAACCAACATGTGTAATTCAGCTCTCTTTCTGAAAGAATGGGTGTGCTTTAAATCATTGTTCAACCTTTTTAACAGGCTTTATAGCAAGACTATGTTAGTATTTCTTCCAAGCCAAAACTGCTTGATCAAAGCAAACTTTAGCTTTTCTAGTTGCGAGGCTTTAGGGAGACCTCTTTCAGGGTAGTATTTCTATTATAGAGACTAGTATGTATGATGATTACTGTTGGCTAGGCAAAGACCTTCTTGTTTTTTGAGGAAAATATATGCAAATTAGTATGTCTAACATCAGCTGGAATCAGAAAGAATTACTTTATCTTTCTTAGAGGAAAAATAATTTGCATAGCATTGGGTTTTTAGGAAATTATTCAAATTAGCTTTTCCGACAAAATAAAAAAATATATAAGAAATATAATTCTTTCTGATGCTGGCTGCTGTTAGATATGCCAATTTGCATATATTTTTTCCAATAAACCAAGAGGAGCATTGCAACAGTCATCATGTATATTAACTGGTCTCCATAATAGAAATCGTACCTTCTCAGTGATCCCCCAAGGTCTCACAAGCTAATTTTATCTATGTTGCGCTGATAAGGGGCTTTATCCTTAAAAGGTAGTTGTTGATGTGAGACTAGTTTAGCTATTTTATTAGTATGGACAATGATGGAATAATATTTAGTGATGCAGGTCTTTTGTCTCTGCAACAAAAACCTTCTCCTGAATAGAAACCTAACAAATCCCATTATAGTTAATGGTGTCTGAAGGCTCTATTTGCTTGATTTATTAGATATAGACACTAGAGTTGATCGAATCCTAAAATATTCGGGGATTCGGAATTCGGCCTGAATTTTCCGCGGGATTCGTGGGTTCGAGCCGAATCACGAATCCCATTAAAGTCTATGGGAGACCCGAATATTTTTGCAGGGGCCAAAGGTTCTGCACAGTCAAGTTTGCCCCAACATGTGAAAACCTCAGAAAAAGATGGAAACACCTTGGAAATGGATAGGAAACACCAGGGGCAGCATGTAGGGATGCCTCTGAGGCTCCCTAATTGCACCATTTTTTCTAAATCTGGCCAATAGTCTGGTGATGACCCCAAGGCGATTTTCAGGGACATGGTAATGGTGACCCACTTAAAAATGCTGCATGACAACCTGGCGGTGAACCCCTGATTGTCTGTCTTTCAATAAGATTGCAGTGTAAAGCATGGTGGTGAGCCTCAGTATGACTTTTTGGATGGAGATTACATGTGGTCACGCACTCCCTGGAACCCCATAGTCACCCCTTCTCTGATGTGCTACCCCAGAACATTCTCTGCCCCAATTCGCAAGACTTTTTGCAGTCTGCTGTGTGCTGACAGTGGGGATTTACCAGTGTTGTCTGAGGAGGTGGTGGACAATGGCGAGACACAGGTGTCGGGGGGTGAGGTAGTTGAAAGTGAAGCAAGTTACAGTGGGGACTCCTTGGGGGGACTTTCTCATGATGGGACAGATTCAACTTGGGTGGATCAGGCACAGGAACAGATCAATTTTTTATTTTTTTTTGTGTTTATTTAACTTTTATTTAGCACAAATAACCACAGAGATATTTATTCGTTCTCTTCGCTGCGCAGTCTGGCATTGGGGTTCGTCACTTTGATGGCGAGCTGTGCCGCTCTCTCCACAATGGTCTTTCCGTTCTTTGAGGAGACGTTGTGGGCGATTTCTGCACAGAAGGACTTGTTGCTCATCAACAGAACCTCAAGCTCCTTGACATTGTGGACCAGGAATTTGCGGAACCCTGTGGGCAGCATGTGTTTGGTCTTCTTGTTGCTACCGTACCCAATGTTGGGCATCAGGATCTGCCCCTTGAACCTCCTGCGGGCTCTGTTGTCAATACCTCTGGGTTTATGATGATGGGCTTCCGTCAGCACTGTGTGTATAGAACCCCATGGCCTTTCATAAAAAATTTGGTTACAAAGCCGCATGACTCCTGAAAAATTGTTTTTAGAAAGCCGGATGACTTTCCTGAAAAATTGTTAGTAGAAAGACGGATGACTTTCCTGAAAAATTGTTAGTAGGAAGCCGGATTACTTTCCTGAAAAATTGTTGCATATGCAACTCAGATGAAGAGGAGGAGGAGGAGGAAAGCAAGCAATTTAGGAGGTAGTCTGAGGTGGGGATGAGAACTGGGGGGATATCCATGACCTGTTCATCTTGATGAACGTGAGGATGTCGGCGTTGTCGGTGGACAGGCGCATCCGTTTGTCCGTAATGATACCCCCGGCGGCACTAAAAACCCTTTCAGACAGTACACTTGCAGCAGGGCAGGCAAGCACCTCAAGAGCGTACTGCGCAAGTTCTGGCCACCTGTCCAGCTTGGCCAGCCAGTAATTATATAGCATGGAGTTATCGGTCAGGACGTTGGTCTGGTCCTCAACATACTCCCTCACCATCTTGCGGTACTGTTCCGCCCTGCTCTGCCTGCCCTGTGGCTGTGTCGTACTGTCTTGCTGGGGTTTAAGAAACTTGGCAAAAGCATGGAATAGTGTACCCCTGCCCTTGGCGCCTACACTGACTTTCCCCCTCCTCTCCTCTCCAACTTCAGCCACTGCAGTCCGCCCCCTGTTGCTCGACTGGTCTGGAAAGGCCTGTAGCAGTTTCTGAACCAGGGCCTTGTGGTAGAAAGTGACTCGGGTGCTCCTTTCCTCCATGGGTATAAGTTGGGCAAAGTTGTCCTTGTAGCGTGGGTCAAGGAGGGTGTACACCCAATAGTCATTGGTGGACAGTATCCTCTTGACCCGGGGATCACGACAAAGACAGCCATGGATAAAGTCTGCCATGTGCCCTATTGTGCCAACACGCAAGCCTTCAGCCTCCTCACTTAGCGGACTCTCCATCTCCTCCTCTCCCCCCTCCTCCGACCCCAATTCATCCTCCTCAGCCCATACCCGCTCAACAGGTAGCATGGAATCACCCCCTGATGCATGGTGCCCAAGAGTTTCTTCCTCCTCCTCAGCCTCCTCCCTCAGTTTTGCGCTGTGAAACTGACAACAGGGTGCTCTCAATGTCACTGTCTTTCCCCACCTCCTGTGACACTGCTGAATCCTCAGATCTTAGGTTCCTCAATGAGTTCTGAATGAGGCACAACAGAGGGATGGTGACACTGATGATGTGTGCATCACCACTGACCATCTCTGTTGCCTCCTCAAAGGGACCTAAGACCTGGCAGATGCCAGCCATCCACGTCCACTCCTCAGCATAGACATGAGGAAGCTGACTGGCCTGACTACCACCTCGGGGGTTCAGCTGGCAGTCTACAACTGCCCTGCGTTGTTGGTACACCCTGGCTAGCATGTGTAACGTCGAATTCCAACGCGTGGGAACGTCACACAGCAGCCGGTGAACAGGGAGTTGTAGCCGCCCTTGCACAGTCCTGAGGGTCGCAACATCGGTGGTGGACTTGCGAAAATGGGCGCATATGTGCCGCACCTTGGTGAGCAACTCACTCAACTGGGGGTAGGTCTTGAGGAACCGCTGGACCACCAAGTTGAGCACGTGGGCCATGCATGGCACGTGAGTCAGCCCACCAAGATGCAGAGCCGCCACCAGGTTACGCCCATTATCGCAGACCACCATTCCTGGCTGAAGGTTCAGCGGCGCCAGCCACACATTGGTCTGCCCCCTGATGCCCTGTAAGAGCTCTTCAGCCATGTGCCTCTTATCCCCCAGGCTCAGCAGTTTCAGGACTGCCTGCTGCCGCTTCCCTACCACAGTGCTGAAACTGCTGGCCATCGAGGAAATGAGACTTGACGATTGGGGCATCACTGCCACTTTGGAGGAGGAGGAGGGGGAGGAGGAGGTGGAGGCATAATGTGCCGGAGACACACAGATGGAACTATGTCCCGCAATTCGTGGTGTGGGTAGCACATGTGCAGCCCCACGATCGGTCTCTGACCCAGCCTCCAACAGATTGACCCAATGTGCCGTGAGGGAGATGTAATGTCCCTGGCCACCGGTACTCGTCCACGTATCTGTGGTCATGTGGACTTTACCACAAACCGCGTTTTTGAGAGCGTGGGCGATGTTCTCAGACACATGCCGGTGCAGGGCGGGGACAGCACATCAGGCAAAATAGTGTCGACTGGGGACAGAGTAACGGGGGCTGCCGCCTCCATAAGGTTGCGGAAGGATTCTGTCTCCACAAGCCTGTACAGCAACATTTCCAAACTAATCAGCTTGGCGATGTGCACATTTAGAGCTTGCGCATGGGGGTGGGTGGCTGCGTACTTGCGCTTGCGTTCAAATGTCTGTGGTAGAGAAAGTTGAATGCCGCACTGGGACACATGAGTGGAGGAGAGGGAGGGAGATGGAGCTGGAGGGGTCCTTTCGGGGCTGGAGGCTGCAATGTCCTGGCTTGGACGAGACACAGTTGCTGGACTAACTGTGTCAACATCACCAGCTGACAGAAGTGAAAACCATTTGGTGGGGTGTTTTCTCTCCAAATGTTTGCGCAGGCTACTAGTGGTCAGGTTGTTGCGTTTTGAACCCCTGCTCATTGACGTGTGGCACAGCTTGCACACCGCCAAACGAGGATCGGCCTCATCATCATTAAAGTACTCCCAAACTAAGGAGTGGCACATAGTACGGGCTGGAGCGTGACCTCTAGGAGCACTTGAGGAAGTAGTGACTCGGCCCTGGCTTCTCCCTCGTCGCAGCCCTCTGGCTCTCTCAACAGCTTGTAGTGCTGATGTCGTCTCACAGTCTGAACCACTGCCTCCAGTTGCCTCATCCACCCAAGTAGGATCTGTCCCCTCATCATCCCCCAGGTCTTCCTCAGACTTCACAGTGACGTCCCTGACAACTACCTCCGACAACAGTGTCTCGTCGTCATCTTCCACCAGCTCCTCAGACGCCACTGCTAACTCCCCACTCTAATAACCCGGAGACAGCAAAAGGTCCTGAGAATCAGGGCATAGCAGCTCATCCACTGGCACATCAGGGAGGTGGTGGCTGAAGAGCTCCATGGATAAATTTTGTCCGTGGGACATACCCCTAGAGGGTTCTGGCTGGGGAGAAGGAGGGCGAGTTGGAGGACAGACACCCTGGCTCAGAGAAGTCGACTGGCTGGATGAGGGGGCAGACGAAATGTGGCTGGACGTGCTCTCTGCAATCCACTGAACCACCTCCTGTTGTTGTTTGGGGTCTGTATGAGTTGTAGGACACTGCCCTACCAACTTCTGGAGTTGACCAGGCACCCTGACCTTACGTGTTTCCACTGTACCCACAGCAGCCGGCACTGTGTCACCACGTACACCACAGTCATCACCGCTGACCACAGCACCACCACGATTCCCACCTCTCCCTCCACGACCACATCTTCCACCTCTCCCAGCTCTTCCCCCTCTCCCCCTGACCCTGGGGTTCTCCATGTGCACAGTAGCAGTACTATATTATTATAATTGTAAAGATTCAATACGGTATCTACAGACTGTGAGGTATATAGCAGGCTGATGAAATTTTTTTCCCAACTCACTGCACCGTGTATTACAGATCAGTGAAATTCAACGGACAATATAGATACGCAGGTAAAATTATTTTTCACACCTATCCCCAAAAAAAAATGTATGCAGTTTGCGCAAATAAAACTGGAATCTACAGATCAATACGGTATCTATAGACTGTGAGGTATATAGCAGGCTGATGACATTTTTTTCCCAACTCACTGCACCGTGTATTACAGATCAGTGAAATTCAACGGACAATATAGATACGCAGGTAATATTATTTTTCACACCTATCCCAAAAAAAAATTTACACAGTTTGCGCAAATAAAACTGGAATCTACTAAAGATGAGCGAGTAGTGAAATATTCGAAAGTTCGAAATTCGATTCGAATAGACCGCGAAATTCGACTATTCGACCGAATATCGAATCCCATTAAAGTCTATGGGAAAAAAATGCTCGCCACTTGGAAATCTCAATTCGACCACTTGGAGGTCACCAAGTCCACCCTGAAACCTCAGAAAAGGATGCCAACACTGCTGGAATGCAACTGGGACAGCAGGGGAAGCATGTCTGGGT
>ONZH01015886.1:0-55335 GCA_900303285.1 Rhinella marina
CTACCTACCACCCCCGCCCAAGATTACCAGCATGGGTTCTGATAAACCCCCCTCCTCCTCCTCCTCCTCCTCCTCTGCCTTAACATCGCCCTCAGCCGCTAGCTGGAAGCGTTGCAGCACTGGCGCGGGGAGACGTCAGCAGGCGGTGCTTAAGCTCATCAGCTTGGGCGACAGGTAGCACAGCGCCCCAGAGGTGAGGGACGCCATATTGCAGCAGACGGAGATGTGGCTGTCGCCGCTGCAGCTAGGACCAGGCATGGTCGTGTGCGATAACGGCCGTAACCTGGTGGCGGCTCTGGAGCTTGCCGAACTCGATCACGTACCATGCCTGGCCCACGTTTTTAATCTGGTAGTCCAAAAATTTCTAAAGACTTACCCCAACCTGGCAGAGCTACTGGTGAAAGTGCGGCGCTTGTGCGCTCACTTTCGGAAGTCAACTGTAGCTGCTGCTAGCTTAAAAAAACTCCAGCAACGCCTCCATTTGCCTGAACATCGGCTGTTGTGCGACCTGCCGACTCGCTGGAATTCCACCTATTCCATGTTGGCCAGGGTGTGTGAGCAGCAGAGAGCATTGATGGAGTACCAGATTATGAATCCACGCGTGCCTCCAACTCAGCTCCCTCAGTTTGCCAACCACGAGTGGCCATGGATGGCAGACATATGCGATGTACTGCGTATCTTTGAGGAGTCCACCAAGAAGGTCAGCAGCGAGGACGCTATAGTGAGCGTAACCATCCCGCTCCTATGCGTCCTTAAAGAATCGTTCATCGCAATAAGGGAGAACGCATTGCACGCAGAGGAGACGGGGGTAGGAGGAGACGCAACGGAGCTACACAGTCAGACCACACTTTTGTCTGCTTCACGGTGGCAGTTGCAGGAGGAGGAGGATGAGGAGGAGGACGACGTGGAGGTGGCTGTGGAAGAGGAGGAGGATGCTGGCGGCGAGGGTAGCAGTCAGGCTGTGTGCGTCCCATTGGTTCAGCGCGGATGGGGCGGAGAGGAGGCGGAAGAGGAAGAGGAGGAAATGGCAAGTGATCCTTCTGGTGGGGGCAGTGAGGTCATGCCTATTCAGAGTCTGGCACACATGGCTGACTTCATGCTGGGCTGCTTTTCCCAGGACACACGTGTTGTCCGGATAGTGGAGAAGAAACTGTACTGGGTCTTCGCAATCCTGGACCCCCGGTATAAAGATAACGTCTCTTCTTTTATTCCGGTAGAGGAGAGGACGAATCGATTGCTGGAATACCAGAGGGAACTCGTGCAGAACATGATGGAGATTTTCCCACCCCACCATCGCTGGCGGCAGAGAGGAGAGGGTCTCCCAGAGTCCCACAACATCTATCAGGCCCACAGCCACCAGGGGAACACTCTCCAAGGTGTGGGACACGTTCATGGCACCCCCTCGTGCAACTTCCATCACTGCGGGGCCCGCTATCAGCAGGAGGGACAAGTATCGGCGGATGTTGCGGGAGTACCTGGCAGACCGTACCCCTGTCCTCCCCGATCCCTCGGCGTCCTACACTTACTGGGTCTCCAAGTTGGACACGTGGCTGGAACTGTCCCTGTACGCCTTGGAGGTGCTTGCCTGCCCTGCCGCCAGCGTGCTATCAGAAAGGGTGTTCAGCGCAGCCGGGGGCATTATAACCGATAAGCGCAGCCGCCTGTCAACCGACAGTGCGGACAGGCTGACGCTAATCAAAATGAACAGCAAGTGGATTGACCCGGACTTTGCTTCTCCAACCGTGGAAAGCAGCCAAAAGTGAAGTGCCATCTGTATGAAGTGCCATTTCCTCCTCCACCTCCTCCTCCTTAACCGCCGTATAATTGCTCCGTAAATAAGAAAAATTTATATATTTATGGCTCACCTCTTGGGCCTCCACAAAATGTTTAAGAGGTCTCACCTCTTGGGCCTCCATATAATTTTTAACAGGTCTCACCTCTTGGGCCTCCACATAATTTTTAAGAGGTCTCACCTCTTGGGCCTGCACAAAATGTTTAAGAGGTCTCACCTCTTGGGCCTCCACATAATTTTTAAGAGGTCTCACCTCTTGGGCCTCCGCAAAATGTTTAAGAGGTCTCACCTCTTGGGCCTCCACATAATTTTTAAGAGGTCTCACCTCTTGGGCCTCCACATAATTTTTAAGAGGTCTCACCTCTTGGGCCTGCACAAAATGTTTAAGAGGTGTCACCTCTTGGGCCTCCACATAATTTTTAACAGGTCTCACCTCTTGGGCCTCCACATAATTTTTAAGAGGTCTCACCTCTTGGGCCTCCACATAATTTTTAAGAGGTCTCACCTCTTGGGCCTGCACAAAATGTTTAAGAGGTCTCACCTCTTGGGCCTCCACAAAATCTTTAAGAGGTCTCACCTCTTGGGCCTCCACATAATTTTTAAGAGGTCTCACCTCTTGGGCCTCCACAAAATGTTTAAGAGGTGTCACCTCTTGGGCCTCCCACAAAATCTTTAAGAGGTCTCACCTCTTGGGCCTCCACAAAATGTTAAGAGGTCTCACCTCTTTGGGCCTCCACATAATTTTTAACAGGTCTCACCTCTTGGGCCTCCACATAATTTTTAAGAGGTCTCACCTCTTGGGCCTCCACAAAATGTTTAAGAGGTCTCACCTCTTGGGCCTCCACATAATTTTTAAGAGGTCTCACCTCTTGGGCCTGCACAAAATGTTTAAGAGGTCTCACCTCTTGGGCCTCCACAAAATCTTTAAGAGGTCTCACCTCTTGGGCCTCCACATAATTTTTAAGAGGTCTCACCTCTTGGGCCTCCACAAAATGTTTAAGAGGTGTCACCTCTTGGGCCTCCACAAAATCTTTAAGAGGTCTCACCTCTTGGGCCTCCACAAAATCTTTAAGAGGTCTCACCTCTTGGGCCTCCACATAATTTTTAAGAGGTCTCACCTCTTGGGCCTCCACAAAATGTTTAAGAGGTCTCACCTCTTGGGCCTCCACAAATCTTTAAGAGGTCTCACCTCTTGGGCCTCCACATAATTTTTAAGAGGTCTCACCTCTTGGGCCTCCACAAAATGTTTTAAGAGGTGTCACCTCTTGGGCCTCCACAAAATCTTTAAGAGGTCTCACCTCTTGGGCCTCCACAAAATCTTTAAGAGGTCTCACCTCTTGGGCCTCCACAAAATGTTTAAGAGGTCTCACCTCTTGGGCCTCCACATAATTTTTAACAGGTCTCACCTCTTGGGCCTCCACATAATTTTAAAGAGGTCTCACCTCTTGGGCCTCCACAAAATCTTTAAGAGGTCTCACCTCTTGGGCCTCCACAAAATTTTTAAGAGGTCTCACCTCTTGGGCCTCCATATAATTTTTAACAGGTCTCACCTCTTGGGCCTCCACATAATTTTTAAGAGGTCTCACCTCTTGGGCCTCCACATAATTTTAAAGAGGTCTCACCTCTTGGGCCTCCACAAAATCTTTAAGAGGTCTCACCTCTTGGGCCTCCACAAAATCTTTAAGAGGTCTCACCTCTTGGGCCTCCACATAATTTTTAAGAGGTCTCACCTCTTGGGCCTCCACATAATTTTTAAGAGGTCTCACCTCTTGGGCCTCCACAAATGTTTAAGAGGTGTCACCTCTTGGGCCTCCACAAAATGTTTAAGAGGTCTCACCTCTTGGGCCTCCACAAAATCTTTAAGAGGTCTCACCTCTTGGGCCTCCACAAAATGTTTAAGAGGTCTCACCTCTTGGGCCTCCACATAATTTTTAACAGGTCTCACCTCTTGGGCCTCCACATAATTTTTAAGAGGTCTCACCTCTTGGGCCTCCACAAAATGTTTAAGAGGTCTCACCTCTTGGGCCTCCACATAATTTTTAACAGGTCTCACCTCTTGGGCCTCCACATAATTTTAAAGAGGTCTCACCTCTTGGGCCTCCACAAAATCTTTAAGAGGTCTCACCTCTTGGGCCTCCACAAAATCTTTAAGAGGTCTCACCTCTTGGGCCTCCACATAATTTTTAAGAGGTCTCACCTCTTGGGCCTCCACAAAATGTTTAAGAGGTCTCACCTCTTGGGCCTCCACATAATTTTTAACCCGTCTCACCTCTTGGGCCTCCACATAATTTTTAAGAGGTCTCACCTCTTTAGCCTCCACACAATTTTTAAGACGTCTCACCTCTTGGGCCTCCACAAAATTTTCCATGAGCCTCTGGCCAGCCCACGGCCTCTTCCTGCCTTTTGCGGTCCTACGCATCCCTCAACATCCCCACTGCTTTACCTGCTAGACATGACACTGGGCCAGGTCGGGTCACTGACATCTCTAGCGCCAACAATTTGGGCATTTTAAGGCTTCTGCATGTGTTTGAGTTGTTTTTACATTTTAAAGAAGACATGTCTGACCACATTTCACACACACACACAATGACAATTAGGGGTGGGGTCTATTTGCTTTCCCCCTTGCCTATGCCATCTGTGGTTGTCATAGGCAACGTGATTTTAAGGGGTGCAGAATTTCATCTTCTTTTTTGTCTAGTTTGGCTTGGGGTCCATGGCAATGTAGAGGAAAGAAGGTTTCCTTGTATGGTCTCACTTTACAGAGAGGTTAGATTGTCTTTGGAGTGTATTGTTGAGAGGCTGTGATAGTGGCGTAATAGTGCGACTTGGGCGCGTTATATGCACCCAGACATGCTTCCCCTGCTGTCCCAGTTGCATTCCAGCAGTGTTGGCATCCTTTTCTGAGGTTTCAGGGTGGACTTGGTGACCTCCAAGTGGTCGAATTGAGATTTCCAAGTGGCGAGCATTTTTTCCCCATAGACTTTAATGGGATTCGATATTCGGTCGAATAGTCGAATTTCGCGGTCTATTCGAATCTAATTTCGAACTTTCGAATATTTCACTACTCGCTCATCTCTAATCATGATTAATAAAAGACAATGGAAATGTATACCTCATTTATCAATTAATATAATGAAGGAGAAAAGAAAAAAAAGGAGGAAAGGGGAAGGAAGAAACACACAATGTGCAAAGTGAACGTGAAAGTGAAACACACGTGCAAAACTGTGCAGGGAAAACAATAATGAGGGGAGGGGAGGGGAAAATAAAGTCACGTAATAATAACCAAAACCAAACACCATAAATCATTAAATATATGAATATGCAAAAATATATAACTATGTGTAAAGGTGACCTATTAATTACATATTAATAAATAAATAAATAAATAAATAGATAATTCATGCTAAAATAATGATCCAATTAGGCCAGTATATATATAAGTAAGTAAGCGGTGATCCGCAATAATATATAGCAGCCATATCTAAAGCTGGTGTCCCATATCAATAACGACGAACTGGTTCACCAGAAAACAAGTTCACATCCCAATTTCTCATTCGCCATAGAAAAAGTCTGTAGAGGAGGAGGAGGAAAAAAGAAAACAGTAAAAAAAGAAAAAAATTAATATCAAATTAAAATATTATTAAAATAAGTGAAACAAATACCGGATGCCGATGTATATACAAATATTAACCAATACAGAAGAATGACCAGGAGACAACTATAAAAATGGAGAAAAACTCAAATTCTTATTGAGGCCCCGTGGTGTGACAGTATTCAATTAGAAAATCCATCTGGCCTCACGTTGTGCCAGAAGGCGTTTCCAATCCCCTCCCCTACCACCAATCAAGATCCTATCAATGCCCTTTACCTTAAGGAGAGATCCTTCGCTGTTATGGTGGGTCTTAAAATGTCGTGGAATGGTCTTCAAACTTGATACGTCCTGTTCATCTTTTGCTGCCAGAATTCCTAAGACATGTTCCCTAGTGCGTCAGCGAAGTTCACGTGAAGTTAAGCCCACATACAGCAAACCACAAGGGCAGCTGGCAATGTAAACAACTCCCACCGTATTGCAAGTGATCGTATGAGTGATCTTGAAAGTCACCCGTCATGATGAGTCTGAAAAAGAGGTTGCATTAAGTATATTGGGACAAGCGACACACGCCCCACACGGTTTACAGCCCCATTTTGGGCCCTTCGAGCAGAATAGTTTCTTAGTATCGTTACCTCTATAATGACTACAGACCAACAAATCCTTTAGGTTCTTCTCTCTACGATAAGTAATAGAGGGTACAGGAGGCAATATTTTCTTAAGAGTGTCATCCAACCGTAAGATGTTCCAATACTTCTTTAAAATGAGAGTGAATTCATCACTCCCTGAGTTGAAAGAGGTGATGAATCTCACATTTTTATCATCCTTCTTTTTGTGTTGTCTCTGTTGTAAGATTCTATGAGAGTTCTTTGTCCTTATCAGACTTCGTCTCAAAGTTGTTTCCTTATAGAATCAAAAGTTTGTTCCTGAGAACATATTCTGCGAATATTCAAAGAAACTGACTTACAGGTATACTTTCCACCAGTCAACGAGGGTGGGATGACTTAGCATATAAGAGACTGTTTACCGCAGTAGGTTTCCGATATATGTCAGTACTGAAGAACCCTGCAACCTGCAAAGATACATCCAGAAAATCCATGTTGGTTCTGCCAGCCTTATACGTCAATCTGATTTTCATACAATTGGAATTAAGAGATGTCATGAATGTTTCAAGATCCTCAATTGATCCCTGCCATATCATGAGGACGTCGTCAATATAATGACACCACATATGGATCTTCTCTATCTAGCGGACCGGGTCAGTAAGAAAATTTGTTCTCTCCCACAGCCCCAGGAACATGTTGGCATAGGCAGGCGCACACGCCGCCCCCATAGCTGTTCCCTGGAGCTGTAGGTAGTATGAACCCTTGAAAGTAAAAAAAGTTATGAAATAGTTCAAATTCCAATAAAGATATTATAAGGGTCCAATACTCACTGTTGATATCCGACATTCTTAGAAAGTGTGTAACAGTTCTCAGTCCATCCTCATGAGCAATAGATGTGTACAACGATTCAACATTGCACGTAACGATGAACATGTTATCTTCCCATTGCAGGCCATCCACTCTTCGTAAGAGATCACCTGTGTCTTTCAAATACGAGAGGAGGCATTAAACCATCGGTCTTAATGTAAGAGGTTGAGATTGTGGGGTTCTCGTTCCATAAACATTTCTTCTCCTGTAATGAAATAATCCCATCATCACATGCTCGTTGCAACAATACCGATAACTCTTTTTGATATTTCACCAAGGAGTTAAATGTAAGCTTTTTATAACATTTAAGATCCTGCAATTGACGAAATGCTTCTTTTTCGTACATTGCCATCGGCCAGACAACGATATTACCACCTTTATTGGATCGTTTTATCACCACCCCATCAAGTTGACCTAGTTCTTTCAATGCCCGTCGCTGTGCTGGATCAAGATTATCCCTAGATAGTGTACACGGGATCTTCCTCATTTCCTCTGTAACCAATTTTACAAACATATCAATGTTGGTATTGAGTGAAGTGGGTGGGAATTTCTTGGATTTAGGCTGAAGTGATTTAGGTATTTTACTCATCTTAGTAACCTGTGTTTGTTCCTCCATTAAATCACATAAAATATTAACTGCTTCACATTCCTCCACTGAATTGAGTGTCAAATTACCATATTCCTTAGAGTATAACCTCTTAAAGAATAAATTCCGTGCAAAAATGTTCAGGTCCTTGACTGCAGTAAAATAAAGCATCAAATTTACTCTGGGGAACAAAACTCAAGCCCAAACCCAACACCTCCTCCTGCGTTTTTGTTAGAATTATGCTAGATAAATTGATTACCTGTAATTTGTGCGACTGAATGTCTCCATTCTGATGACGTTTGACACTAGGACGAAACGGTGTTTCTTCTTTTCGCTTTCAGCCAACTCTCGTTGTGTATGTACGAGTCTCAAAATTCTGACTGTGATTTTCATTATCTGTAGAAGCATATGAAGATACAGACACATTCCTGCCCCTCTGTTTTCTATATAGATTTAAACAGTAATGGTCCTGTATTGAGGAGACGGTGGCTAGCTCCCTCCTTGCAGCGCCAGCGGCATCCAGCGGATGAAAAGGGAGGAGGAGTTGGCAAGGGAGGCAGCCAGCGTCCTCATCTCCCTGGCAACAAGGGGCCGGGGAGGACCCGGTGGCGCGCGCTTCCTCAGTGCGGCTGGCGTCCTCCACCCCCATGGCAACAAGCTAGGGAGGATGTGAGTGTCGACATAGATGAGTCGGCGCTCAGCTATGTAAGTCTTCCTGACAAGGGTCACGTGATGCTGGCCACGTCACGTGACCCATCAGCCTGGCCTATTTAACAGGCAACCTGCTGGCCACAGGTTGCCTGTGATTGGTCTTTATACCTCACCAGCGTGTTACTACTTTAGCGACTTCTGTTTATTGACCTCGGCTAGAATTTGACTTTGTCCTTGTGAAACCCCTTGTACTGACGTGACCTCTTGGCTCCTGACCTCGTGTTGAATTTGACTTCGACCTTGTGATACCTCTTGAACTGACGTGACCTCCTGTCTTATGACCTCGGCATGAATTTGACACCGATCCTGTGTTTTCCCTTTGTTCAGACGTGACTTCCTAGCTCTTGACTTCGGCTTGATAAACATTCACGTCTCTCTGTTTTCGGTCTTTGGTGTTTTTTCCTGTTGTTTCCCCTTCCTGTAAGGCCCTGCATGTATGTAAGCTAGGGACTGCTGTCCAGTTGCGCACCGTCAGTTAGGATGGACCATGTAAGTAGGTAGGGATAGTGGTGTGTGTGGAGCTCAGAGCTGCACTATTCCCTACCTGTAACGTGACAGGTCCCTTCTGACATTGCTTTTAACTGTGTTTTAGCCAAGGTTATTGTGTATTCTATTTAAAAGAAAATTGATTCTCTACTATCAGGAGAATGTACAGGTGATAAAATTGAAACATTCTCTACTATATACCATTTATTTATTGTGACATTTTGCTCTATACAATAAATGCTCACATATGGTATTTTTCGCTTTATAAGACGCACTTTCACCTGACTGCGTGCAGCGTCAGGTCATAGTGCGCGCACTACGTCGTGACGCTGTACGCAGTCAGCACACTGCAGCGCCGGCCTTAGAAACCAGAGGAGCGCCGGATCCGGAGCGGAGCCGCGGCGCAGGACAGGTAAGAGAGGTTTTTATTTTATTGTTATGGGGCTGGGTGAGCTGATCTGAGGTCTGATGGGGGCGCAATGGGCTGATCTGAGGTCTGATAGGGGCATACTGGGCTGATCTGAGGTCTGATGGGGGCACAATGGGTTGATCTGAGTTCTGATGGGGGCACACTGGGCTGATCTGAGGTCTGATGGGGGCACAATAAGCTGATCTGAGGTCTGATGGGGGCACAATAAGCTGATCTGAGGTCTGATGGGGGCACAATGGGCTGATCTGAGGTCTGATGGGGGCACAATGGGCTGATCTGAGGTCTGATGGGGGCACACTAGGCTGCTCTGAGGTCTGATGGGGGCACACTGGGCTGTTCTGAGGTCTGATGGGGACACACTGGGCTGATCTGAGGTCTGATGGGGGCACAATGGGCTGATCTGAGGTCTGATGGGGACACACTGGGCTGATCTGAGGTCTGATGGGGGTCTGATGTGATGTCCTGAAATTTATGGGGGGTCTGATATGAGGTCTGATGAAAAATATTTTTTTCTCTTTTTCGTACTCTAAAATCTGGGGTTATCTTCGGGTGCGTCTTATAAAGCGAAAAATACGGTAAATGTCTATGATTAAAGAGTGTGCTGACTCTTCCATTTCTTGTTCCACAGTTTTGAAACACCTAAATGTGACCTAATATTTTATTCATAGCAATTACAGATGAGCGAGCATACTCGTCCGAGCTTGGTGCTTGTTCGAGTGTTACGATACTCGTAAGTGCTCGCTGCTCTGACGAGTATCTCGCCATGCTCGAGGAAATGGCAACTTCCGCATTGTGAATTTTTGGCGCCTATAAACTCAGCCAATCAAAAGCCAGGAGACTCTGAGGTACACCCAGCATCACGTGGGGCCCTTACATGTCGATAGCAGGGGTTGGCTGGCCTGATCAGGTGACCCTGGAATATACTAGTGACTGGCCGCGGTGCTCGGCTCAGATGCTGTCTGGATGTCGTTAGGGATAGAGCTGCTGCGTTTCAGGGAGAATGTTAGGGCCTGTATTTAGTTCTTTGTTAGGCAGGAGTGATCTCCCAAGAACCCAACAGCCCTTCTAAGGGCTACAAGAATTTTTTTTTTGTCTCCTGGCTTGGCTGGCTGGCACTAGTAGTGCAGCTATCGCCATATATAACCCCTTTTTTTTTATTGTTATATCTCAGTGATACAAATCCATTTCACACAGCAGTGTGGAACCATTCTGTGTGTCACAGTTCAGTACACTCACTACAATCCGTATTTTCTGTCCAGGTGACACTTTCTGTACGTCACTTAATCCAACCAGGTCTTTTGCTCTCACGTATATAGCTTGATCACAAAAATCTCTGTGCGACATTTGTCTGGGTCACAGTCAAAATAGCCACCATCAGCAGGGTGTGAGTTAGCTCTACGATAGTTTCTCCACGTCACGTTCCAAAAAAAACCAAACTAAAAAAAAAATATATAAAAAACAAAATATATTAAAAAAAAAGTTTTTTTGTTGTTTTAGCTCAGTGATACAAATCCATTTCACACAGCTGCATGGAACCATTCTGTGTGTCACAGTTCAGCTTTCCACTCACTACAATCCGTATTTTCTGTCCAGGTGACACTTTCTGTACGTCACTTAATTAAACCAGACTGAACAAGTTTGTTGGTTTCAGTACAGCAGGCCCATTTATTTTTTATTTTTTATATAATACACTTATATACAGAAAATGTTGAACCCCAGGGCTAAGGGTCGAGGACGAGGGCGTGGGCGTGGGCATTCAATTACTGCAGGGGGCAGAGGCCGTGGTCCTGGGCAGGGTGAGACAGTACCTGCTGATGAAGGAGCAGGAGAACGCCGCAGAGCTACACTCCCTAGCTTCATGTCTCAACTTACAGGGACACGTGGTAGAGGACTGTTGAAACCACAACAGTGCGAACAGCTGGTGTCGTGGATTGCGGACAATGCTTCAAGTAATTTGTCCACCAGTCAGTCTTCCACGCAGTCCACCCACGTTACCCAAGGGAGCACTCCTCTGGCTCCTCCACCTCAACCTCCTTCCCCCCAGTCTGCCCCCTCCCAGGAAAATTTGGAATGCGATCCGGCATACTCTCAGGAACTGTTTTCTGAAACCTTCCCAGAGTCACAAACCACTTCTCAGGTTGCTGCTGACCTCGTTCCCAATTCCCAAGTTTTCCAACTGTCGCAGTCTGTGGGTAATGATGATGATGATGACAATGTTGAGTTAGTGGAAGAAGTTTGTAAAGAGGTGTCGGACGATGAGGAGACACGGTTGTCAGACAGTGGTGAAGTTGTTGTCAGGGCAGGAAGACCGAGGGGGCAGCAGAATTAGGAATCGGAGGATGACGAGGTGACTGACCCAAGCTGGGTTGATAAGCCGAGTGAAGACAGTTCTTCTGAGGCGGAGGCGAGTGCTGCACCAGAACAGGTTGGAAGAGGCAGTGGTGTTGCCAGAGGGAGAAGCAGGGCCAGAGCTGGTGCATCAGCAGCAAATATTTCACGTAGTGAAGCTCCCGTGGTGAGGCCTAGATGTTCGCAAGTCTGGAGGTTCTTTAACGAAAGTGAGGATGACCGACGGACTGTGGTGTGCAACCTGTGCCACACCAGGATCAGCAGGGGTGCCACCACTACTAGCCTAACCACCACCAGCATGCACAGGCATATGAGTGCTAAACACCTCACTCAATGGAACCAAGGCTGTTCACCACCTCCTGCGGGTCACACCACTGCTCCTTCCCCTGTGTCACTCGCTGCCTCTGCTAGTCAACCCCCTGCCCAGGACCCCGGCACGAGCGCCTCCCGCCGGAAAACCACATCTTCGCCTCCACAATCCTCCACAGTGTCCACCAATGTGTCCCAGCGCAGCGTTCAGCTGTCTTTACAGCAGACGCTGGAGCGCAAGAGGAAATACAGTTCCACCCACCCACATGCCCAAGCCCTCAACGTCCACAGCTCCAAATTGCTGAGCCTGGAGATGCTGCCCTATAGGCTGGTAGAGACCGAGGCCTTTCGCAATCTCATGGCGGTGGCTGCCCCTCGGTATTTGGTCCCCAGCCGCCACTATTTTTCCCGATGTGCCGTCCCAGCCCTACACCAGCACGTGTCACAGAACATCATCCGTGCCCTGACCAACGCTGTTTCTGAGAAGGTCCACCTAACCACGGACACGTGGACAAGTGCTGCCGGGCAGGGACACTATATCTCACTGACAGCACATTGGGTTAACTTGGTGGAGGCTGGGACCGAGACTGACCCTGGGGCCGCTCATGTACTGCCCACACCGAGGATTGCGGGGCCTACCTCAATCACGGTCTCTCAGACGTACTATGCCTCCTCCTCCGACCCCTCCTCCTCCTCCACCTCCTCCTCCGAATTACCATCCGTGGGCACGGCGCCTTCAGTCGGTAGCTCTAGGCGCAGCAGCAGTGCCGTGGGTAAGCGCCAGCAGGCGGTGCTCAAACTGCTGAGCTTAGGTGACAAAAGGCACACCGCCCAAGAGCTGTTTCAGGGCATCACAGTGCAGACCGATCTGTGGCTTGCACCGCTGAACCTCAAGCCAGGCATGGTTGTGTGTGACAACGGGCGTAACCTGGTGGCGGTTCTACAACTCGGCAGACTGACACATGTGCCATGCCTTGCCCACGTGTTCAATCTAATAGTTCAGCGGTTCCTCAAGACATACCCCAATCTGTCTGATTTGCTCACCAAGGTGCGCCACATCTGTGCGCATTTCCGCAAGTCGACCACAGATGCTGCCACCCTCAGGGCAGGGCAGCGCTGCCTACAACTGCCCGCTCACCGACTGTTGTGCGACATGCCCACGAGATGGAATTCCACATTAAACATGTTATCCAGAGTTTACCAGCAGCGCAGAGCGATTGTAGACTGCCAGATGTCATCTTCCACCAGAACTGGTAGTCAGGTCACTCAGATTCCTCAAGTCTACAATGAGGAGTGGACGTGGATGTCTGATATCTGCCAGGTGTTGAGCAACTTTGAGGAGTCAACACAGATGGTCAGCGGCGATGCCGCCATTATCATCCTCACCATTCCGCTGCTTTGCCTGTTGAAAAACTCACTGCTCAGCATCAAGTCGGATGCTTTGCGCTTGTCACAAGAGACAGTGGAGGAAGATACGTCGCTTGATAGCCAGAGCACCCTCCGGTCTGTTTCTCAGTGTGTATCGGAGGAGGTGGATGAGGATGAGGAAGAAGAGGAGGAGAATGTCGGCGAGACAGAAGAGGGTACCAGTGCTCAGTCCTTAACTCTTGAGCGTGTATGGGCTGAAGAGGAGGACTTGGAGGAGGAGGAGGAGGAAATGGAGAGTCAGGCCAGTGAGGAGAGGGAATTCTTACGTGTTGGGACTCTGGCGCACATGGCAGACTTCATGTTAGGCTGCCTATCCCGTGACCCTCGTGTTAGAAGCATTTTTTCAAACACCGATTACTGGGTGTTCACTCTCCTGGACCTACGGTACAAGCATAACCTTTCCACTCTCATCCCTGCAGAGGAAAGGAGTATGAGAGTGAATAGATATCAACAGGCCCTGGTGCACAAGCCAAAAAAATCCTTCCCATCTGACGCCGCTAGCGGCAGAGGGCATGGTTCTGTGGGCCAAGTAGCGGGGGAGAGTAGACGAGCAGGCAGCTTGTCCTGCACTGGCAGGGGAACGCTCTCCAAGGCCTTTGCCAGTTTTATGTCACCCCAGCAAGACACTGTCACCTGTCCCCAGTCTAGGCAGAGTAGGGGGGAGCTGTACAGAAAGATGGTGAGGGAGTACCTAGCGGACCATACCAATGTCCGTAGCGATCACTCTGCTCCATACAACTACTGGGTTTCAAAGCTGGACACGTGGCCTGAACTGGCGCTGTACGCCTTGGAGGTGCTGGCCTGCCCTGCCGCTAGCGTTCTGTCAGAGCGGGTATTCAGTGCAGCTTGTGGCGTCATCACCGATAAGCGTACACGCCTGTCAACTGACAGCGCTGACAGGCTGACGCTTATTAAAATGAACAAAGCCTGGATTTCACCGGAATTCAAATCTCCTCCAGGAGAAAGCAGCTAAAGATTTAAATAACTTATGTATCCGATTCCTCTTCTCTACTCCTCCTACTCCTCCTCCTCCTTGTCGTCTTTGCCTAACGCTGACCCAAAAAACGCCATTTTTTAGAGGTCCAACTGGCACTCTTTTACCACAATTTTTCAGGAGGGCCCCCTACAGGCCCTCTCTTCAAACAATTTTTCCGGAGGTCCACCTACAGGCCCTCTCTTCAAACAATTTTTCCGGAGGTCCACCTACAGGCCCTCTCTCCACACAATTTTTCCGGAGGTCCACCTACAGGCCCTCTCTCCAAACAATTTTTCCAGAGGTCCACCTACAGGCCCTCTCTCCAAACAATTTACGTCTTTTTCCTATCTTTCTCTCTCCAAACTATTTTTCCGGATAGCTGCCATATATGGTATTAAACTGAGAAGAATACATAGAACACATGCCACACTTGATCGAGCTCATAATTGACAATTGTACCGGTTGATGCTAAATTTTTAAGTTGGGGTCCTGCGTCGTCATTCTAACTCCATCCGGCTGTTGTCACCACCACACACACTAGCCCAGGGGGCACTCCTCTGGCTCTTCCAGCTCAACCTCCTTCCCCCCAGCCTGCCCCCCACCTACAGGCCCTCTCTCCAAACAATTTACCCGGATAGGGGACGTATTAGATAGTATACTGATTTTTGTTGCTTCCTCTTTTAATTGGCTCCTGACCTGTCATAGGCAGAGCATGGACACGTCCCCTTAGCTGCAGTAGAAAAGACACTCCCCTGGCCAGAGCAAGCTCTTTTTCCTTTTCCGTGTTCGAAAAATCCATGAAATATATGGTCCCAAGATAAGGGACATATACGATTTTAAACTGAGAAGAATCGATACCACACATGCCCCACTAGGAGAATTTGGGGTAATGGTGGGATTAGGCAGCCTCAGAGGCATCCATGCATGCTGCCCCTGCTGTTTCCTGTCAATTTCCGTGGTGTTTCCATCATTTTCTGAGGTTTTCAGGTTTTCATCAGCCTTCCCTAGGCAGAGCCTTGGTCCCCTGCAAAAAATGCTCGAGTCTCCCATTGACTTCAATAGGGTTCGTTATTCGAAACGAGCACCCGAGCATCGGGAAAAGTTCGACTCGAATAACGAGCACCCGAGCATTTTAGTGCTCGCTCATCTCTAATAGCAATATATTTTGAACTATACATAGAGAGATATGCATATGTTTATTGATTGTGGCATGACTAGGCATGACACTAGCATATAATTATCAAACCTACCATTTGATTTAATAAACAGATACTAAGACTAATAGCAGACTGTTTTTTTTTTTTTTTACCATAATCCACACTTATACCTAGAAAAAGTAAGATACAACCTATGGATAAAAGTATATGGGTGCCTGACCATCACATGTGCATGAGCTTGTTGAACATCTCATTCCAAAACTATGAGGGCCATTTATGAATCTGAAATACGCCTAAATTAAACATATTTCAGGTGCAGATTGCAGCGCAACAGCTAGTTGTGCCGCAGTCTGCATTTCTACCTGCCCACACCAGGTCTATAATTGTTGGCGTAGCATGGGCGGGGACGGGCTGGCAGGCCTATCTCATTTACCATTTTCTACCCCTGTTTTAGGGGTAGAAAAAGGTCTAAATGTAAGATAGCTCAAAAGCTGTCTTACATTTATAACTGGCAGAGGAGCTGCTGAAGTTATGAAGAGGATGGCACCTCTTCATAACTTTGGCGGACCCACCGCCAGCTTAGGGATTTACTAAGACCAGAATCTAAAATGCCTGTCTTCATAAATTTGCCCCTATGAGTGTTAATATGGAGTTATTAACATTTTAGTGTTTCATTCACATGGGAAGATTTTCCACTAGATTTTGGAGTATGTCAGTAGGAATTTCTGAAGAGATAGCAATCACAGCATCTGATGAGGTTGGTGTGGAAGAACTTAAGTAGCTTGCTCAGAACCCAGACTTTACCCCAATATACTATATTTGAGATGAGCTGCAACACTGATTGTGGACCAAGCCTTCCTCCCCAACATTACTGCCTGACAGATGCACTGATGGCTATCTCTTCAGAAATTCATACTGACACACTCCAAGATCTAGTGGAAAGTCTTCCCATGTGAATGAAATGCTAAAATGTTAATAACTCCATATTAACACTCATAGGGGCAAATTTATGAAGACCGGCATTTTAGATTCTGGTCTTAGTAAAGCCCTAAGCTGGCGGTGGGTCCGCCAAAGTTATCTGTATTGATCTCAGTTTGTGACCGGTGCCACAGTAATGCTGGGCAGGAAATGGCTTTCCCAAAGTGTCACCACAAATTTGGAAGCAAACAATTGTCTAAAACATCTGCTAAGCTTGGATTCATCCGTCAGACTGATCAACATTGTGAAAAGTCCAATGACAACTTGAATTACATGATTTATACAGTATTGTGCATGGTGATCTCAGGCTTGTGTGGACATATTCGACCATGAAAACCTATTTTATGAAGCTCTCCTTAATGGATAGTTCTTGTAGTGATGCCAATTCCAAAGGTAGTTTGGAACACTGTAGTAAGCAATGCAAGAATAGTTGATTTTACAGCAAATGCCATTTTCTGTAGCACTCAGAGGTTTTGCTCTTTGTGTTTGCATGGACTCTTGCGTGGTGACTAAGCTGTTTTTATTTGTATATGATTCAAGTTCACAATAATGTCGCTAACAATTTACCAGGGCAGATTCTAGTATTTAAAATGTGTGTTCACTTTAAATTGCTATGCTGACATGTTAAGTTTTGTATGCCCCACATTTGTTGTACTAAGTGTTGTCCCAGGAAGCTGGTAAGGAGGGTTCAAGAAAAATGTTCAAAAGGTTTAGAGCCAATAGAGAAAGTGTGGCCACACTGTTGATGAGCCTACTCATAGTATCTGTGAGGCAACACTAAATACAGACAGTGTGGAGTAGGGTTATAGAGAGATAGAAGGGAAGATTAAATGACTGGTGCAGAGTAGTTCAATGGAACTACAGTCAGACTGTCTATAGGCCAGATAAAAGTAGTGTTACAGTAGCATATATACTAAGTAACTAGTGAAACTCCACATACATGTGGGGGAGGAGGTATCCTCCTGGAGACCCACAGCAGTACTGTAGAATGGGTAAAAGCTGACAGACATTTTGGGTGCCACTTGACTTAGTGGATCTGTTGGAGACTCGGAGCAACTCTCAGTCCCCAGTCTATATTCATTGTATTATATATCCATATTGACATGAATAGCAGGTTTATACAGAGTGCGTTTTTATTGCTTCCCCCGGAATGGGAAGCAACAGTAGGAGTGGTTTACAATTTTGTGCTGAAGCCATATCAGGGCACTGTTAAGGAAAAGTATCACTAATAGATAAAACAGAAGTTTTGGTAAAAGACCTACAAATCCAGTTCTCTGTAATGGCTGAGCACTCAGCACATCTTTGCACGGTCTTCTATCTTTTCAATCTATTCAATAAATTGTGCATTAAATACAAGGACTTCAAATATGAATCTTCATGATTTTATTTCAGTTTTTTTTGTGTATACTTGTACATACATGACAGGGTATGTTTTTGTTAGTATGTAAAAATAGTCCTCATTTCTAGACATAACCTTAACAAACCTATGTCAGTGGTGATTAATGGTATCTATTCACATGATGTTGTCAAATTGAAAGTAAAAAAAAGAATTTTACTATGAACTCCCATCTGTAATGTTACTGAAGATTTAGAATACAGCAATTAATTTTGAACTGCTGTTATTGTGTCATAGTCGCCACTCATAATACAACCATTAAAACAGCATAACTTAAAGGGGTTCTCCGAGTTATATATATTGATGACCTATCCTCAGGATAGGTCATCAATATCAGATTGGCGGGGGTCCAACACCTAGCACCCCCGCCGATCAGCTGTTTGAAGAGGAGGCGCGCCGTATCAGTGCTGCCTCCTCTTCACTGTTTCTATGCTGGCTGTAACGGGGGTAGTGGTGAGTAGGTGTAATTACACCTAACTGCCCCATTCATTTCTATTAGAAGAATCGCTTCCATACAAGTCTATGGAAGCGATTCTTCCCATAGAAATGAATGGGGCGGTGAGGTGTAATTACACCTACTCACCACTACCCCCGTTACGGCCAGCATGGAAACAGTGAAGAGGAGGCAGCGCTGATATGGCGTGCACCTCCTCTTCAAACAGCTGATCAGCGGGGGAGAAAGGTGTCAGACCCCCGCCAATCTGATATTGATATCCTGAGGATAGGTCATCAATATATATAACTCGGAGAACCCCTTTAATAAATAATATGAAGACACTTGATACAGATGTAGTAGAGTTAACACTCATGCTTTATGAGACGTGTTATCTAAACTAAATGTGTTAAGCAAACACCTTCAATTGCTTTTCAATGGTTTTCAACATAACTCGACGATTTAAGAAATTTGAGTTAAGAGTTTGCGTGTTAACCCTGCTACATCTTTATGTAAATAATAATTGGCTGTTTTTTTGTTTTTTTAATCAAGCTGTTAATTAATGCACGTATATTAATATAACTAATTATAATTAATCAAACCATATATAAAAACCTCTCATTAGATAAAAAAATTGCAATTACTTACACCTTAAATGGAATGGATCATCAGAAAATGACCTATTGTTTAAATAATGTTTTTATGTTAAAGGGGTTGTCTCATCTCAGAAAATGGGGGCATATCACTAGCACCTATTTCCTAAATGGAGCCCTCAAAGTGGTGGCTGGAGGATTCCAGTCTGACTACCACCAAGCGCTCTCCAATTAGAGATGAGACAACCCCTTTAAGTATATATATATATATATATATATATATATATATATATACACAGTGCCTTGCGAAAGTATTCGGCCCCCTCGAACATATCAACCTTTTGCCACATTTCAGGCTTCAAACAAAAAGATATAACATTTGAAATTTTTGGTGATGAATGAACAACAAGTGGGTCACAATTGTGAACTGGAGCAAAATTTACTGGATCATTTAAACTTTTTTTGTAATAATAAAACTGAAAAGTGGAGCGTGCAAAATTATTCGGCCCCCTTGCATTAATACTTTGTTGCGCCACCTTTTGCTGCGATTACAGCTGCAAGTGGCTTGGGGTATGTCTCTATCAGTTTTGCACATCCAGAGACTGAAGACTTCTTGCCCATTCTTCCTTGCAAAACAGCTCGAGCTCTTTGAGGTTGGATGGAGAGCGTTTGTGAACAGCAGTTTTCAGCTCTTTCCACATATTCTAAATTGGATTCAGGTCTGGACTTTGACTTGGCCATTCTAAGAACTGGATAAGTTCATTTTTGAACCATTCCATTGTAGATTTTGCTTTATGTTTTGGATCATTATCTCGTTGGAAAATAAATCTCCGTCCTAGTCTCAGGTCTTTTGCAGACTCCAACAGGTTTTCATCCAGAATGGTTCTGTATTTGGCTCCATCCATCTTCCCATCAATTTTAACCATCTTCCCTGTCCCTGTTGATGAAAAGAAGGCCCAAACCATGATGCTGCCACCACCATGTTTGACAGTGGGGATGGTGTGTTCAGGGTGATGAGCTGTGTTACTTTTATGCCAAATATATCATTTTGCATTGTTTCCAAAAAGTTTGATTTTGGTTTCATCTGACCAGAGCACCTTCTTCCACATGTTTGGTGTGTCTCCCAGGTGGCTTGTGGCAAACTGTAAACAAGACTTTTTATGGATATCTTTGAGAAATGGCTTTCTTCTTGCCATTCTTCCATAAAGGCCAGATTTGTGAAGTGTTCGACTGATTGTTGTCCTATGGACAGACTCTCCCACCTCAGCTGTAGATCTCTGCAGCTGATCCAGAGTGATCATTGGCCTCTTGGCTGCATCTCTGATCAGTCTTCTCCTTGTTTGAGATGAAAGTTTAGAGGGACGGCCAGTTCTTGGTAGATTTGCAGTGGTCTGATACTCCTTCCATTTCAATATGATCGCTTGCACAGTGCTCCTTGGGATGTTTAAAGCTTGGGAAATCTTTTGGTATCCAAATCCGTCTTTAAACTTCCCTGCAACAGTATCACGGACCTGCCTGGTGTGTTCCTTGGTCTTCATGATGCTCTCTGTGCTTTAAACAGAACCCTGAGACTATCACAAAGCAGGTGCATTTATACGGAGACTCGATTACACACAGGTGGATTCTATTTATCTTCATCAGTCATTTAGGACAACATTGGATCATTCAGAGATCCTCAATGAACTTCTGGAGTGAGTTTTGTGAACTGAAAGTAAATGGACCGAATAATTTTGCACGCCCCACTTTTCAGTTTTATTATTACAAAAAAAGTTTAAATGATCCAATAAATTTCTTTCCACTTCACAATTGTGACCCACTTGTTGTTGATTCTTCACCAAAAATTTAAAATGTTATATCTTTTTGTTTGAAGCCTGAAATGTGGCAAAAGGTTGAAAAGTTCCAGGGGGCCGAATACTTTTGCAAGACACTGTATATAGAACTTTTGGTAATTAAAGCAAATTCCATGTCTAATCATGCAGTTTTTACACTGGACACTAGGCCTAAAATATGTTAAAGGGGTTGTCAGTTTTTCTATTGATGATGGATCCTCAATATCAGATCGGCAGGTGCCCGACTCCCTACACCACAATTGTTTAAAGCGACTCCAACACTTGTACGAGTGTTGCCTTCTCCCACTAAGCAAGGGACACTGGCAGATTCCACTCACGAAAGATGCTTGGGAGAAGTCCCCATTCATCACCCAATGCCCTGGCAACCTTCCATGTCTGGGGTATGCCCAGGCCTACCTTGATGACATCGCTATCTTCAGTGAAACCCGGGAAGAGCATCACCAATATGTGTGCCAGGTGCTGCAGCGGGTAGCCAGTGCCCAGCTCACCATCCCGCTTGACAAGTGACAGATGGGGGTGGCCGAGGGGCTATACCTCAGACATCGGAGCATTCGTCCAGAACCCGCAATAGTAGAGGCCATTACCCAGTGTCCCTCAAAGTCAACACAAAACAGGTCCAGACATTCTTAGAGACCACAGGTTATTATCAGCAGTTTATACCCAATTACAGTGCAGTAACAAAGCCCCTCACTGAACTTACTACAAAAAAGGATGTTCTCAACCTTATCTGGACCCCAAAATGCGAGCCCGCAATCATCCAGTTGAAAACCCAGCTAGCACAGAGCCTGGTCCTGACTGGTCCGGACTTCCGCCACCGGTTCATTGTTCAAACGGATACCAGACTTGGAGAAGTATTAAGCCAAGTAGGAGCTGATGGTCAGGAGCACCTGATTGCATATCTTTCCCATAAGCTGTTGGACTGGGAGAGGGCATACGCCACAATAGAAAATTAATACCTGGCCATAGTCTGTTCCCTTAAACAATTGCAGCCATACCTCTACAGCAAGGAGTTCACCGTCCTAACCAACCACAACCCTGTAAGTTTGCTAAACTGAAATCCAGATTGCTCATGTGGAGTCTTGCCCGTCAGGCCTATGACTTTTCTCTCTCCCACAAACTGGGCAAGGATAATGGAAATGCATACGGACTATCCCGACAAGTGGAGAATGCCTATCACACCTGGCAGCCCTGTCAGCAGTGACCCGCGCCAGGATCAAGCAGTCTCTCGGACTAAATAAGAAGGGGGAGAAATGTGACGACATCATGCTCACTGAAAACACCTGACCACTTGTGGGGTGGATTGTTTGTAATTTGCACCAGTTGTACTGTTTCTTTGTCCATCATTTTGTGGAGGCAGTCAGGGACATGAGCTATTGTTTAAATGTGTCTTTCCTGTAGCTGTCACAGAAACGCAAATCAACTACAGTGTATGTGGCGGATTTTGGTCTTACTAACAAGCCAGAAGAGGATGGGAAAGCACCTGCTAATTATATCACCTGTGAATTGCATTAGGCCCCCTGATGTGTATTAGGAGCATTTCAGCCTGTCTGGCTGAAGTGGAAAAGGTGTGTCATCAGAATGACATTATGCAGTCAGATTGAAATGACAACCAATTATGGAACAGCCACGATTATCTCCCACCAATCCTTTGGGGGCTAATGCACCAAAATGGTGGCTGAGGGAAATAACATGGCGGCTGCCCCGTCATCACTGGCTATTCTGTAGGACATCAGCCTAGGGACTATGGTTCCAGCTGGTGGACTTCAGAACTGCTCTTCTGCCCAACCTTGAGCCTACGGGTCCGGTTGGAGAGTCCAGTTTGGAATGATTGGGTCTCCTGGCCACATGACTGTGCTACGTACTTAAGCTTGCCGTTACCTCCTCTGCATGGAGGCCCATCACCCTGTGTTGTCTGAGTAGAGTTCCACCCACGGGAACGGAGCATGGGCGTTCAGTGGAGTGAGCCCTGGCCCTGTGTGGCCTTTATAAAGATAGCCAGGCTGGCGGACCAGAGCGCCCATTGACCCTTGTGTCTCTACATTCATTATTAAATGAAAGGTAGCTGATGGCAAATTGACTGCACAGTTCTTCACCGCAACATGGCCATTCTGTGTAGCCATACCCTAAGGCAGAGTGGCCTGGGTATACCTAATTTATAACGATTTGTGAAAAATTAACTCAGAACAAATCAAATTTCTTGGCCAACTTCTGTGAATTTGCCAAATCAAAGTTTTCAAAACTTTGCCCATCTCCAATACATATACATACAAAAGTTTGTTTTGTTTATTCTTCATAGGCTCTTACTTGCTTTGATGGAGATCAACCAAACTTGGCACATATACTCTTCCTGACCCAACTAAAAATACTGAAGAGGTTGTCAAGTTCATCCAACAGAGTTCTGGAAGACTCTAATAAAGTAATGTGTTTTTTGATCCAGTGGATATTAAAATGTATACACTAATGTACGTAAATAACTGCTGAGGCATTGCTTCTCACTGCCTCTCATCTCCCCTGCATTTTAGTCTGGCTCCCATCTCCCTACATGTGTGGGATCACAACACATTTTTGCCATCCGTTTTAAGTATCCAAAAAAACGTATATGTTAATGGATGTGCCTTAACGGATATTAACTGATGCCATACTGTGGCATCCATTCACCACAAAATTATATTAAAAAAAAAAACAAGTATATGTTAATTAGAGATGAGCGAGCACTAAAATGCTCGGGTGCTCGTTATTCGAATCTAATTTCTCCTGATGCTTGGGTGCTCGTTTCGAATAATGAACCCCATTAAAGTCAATGGGAGACTTGAGCATTTTTTGCAGGGGACCGGGGCTCTGCATAGGGAAGGTTGCGTGAAAACCTGGAAACCTCAGAAAATGATGGAAAAACCACGGAAATGGACAGGAAACAGCAGGGGCAGCATGCATGGATGCCTCTGAGGCTGCCTAATCGTTCCATTATGCCAAATTCTGGGCAACAGCCTGGTGGTGACCCTCAAGACAATTGAGCTGACCCAGACCAAGATGGGCAAGGCACATGCCCATCACATGTTAGTAAAGCACCCAACTAGGTGCAACGAAGGTCCATCACCGCCTGCAGGTGACACCACTTCTCATGCTGGCACTGCTGTGCTATCCCCCGCCCCACGACGCAGGCAAAAGCCTGATAGAACAAAAACTCCTGTATTCCAAAGGATAATTTGAAGTAAATAATTTTATTTTGTTGTGCGCTCTTAAACAGCTTTTTTTCCAGAACGTTTTCGGCAGTATGGCCTTTTTCAATCAGCTGCAGAGTCATACAAAATTGTGTATTAGAACACGTAATCATATAATAATAGTGTACATTGATGTTACAAAGTAGAATACATATATATATATATATATATATATATATATATATATATATATATACCGTATTTTTCGCTTTATAAGACGCACTTTTTTTCCCCCAAAAGTGGGGGGAAAATGGCAGTGCGTCTTATAAAGCGAATGGTGCCATTTTTACATGGCTGAAACTGACACATCGCTGGCCGCTATGCTGCACAGCGCGGCCTGCGATGTATCAGTTACAGCACTATCACGCGGGAGGAGGGGCTGGAGGCCGGCAACTGATGATATACTCGCCGCGGGGCCCGGTGCAAGTCACTGTACTTCATTACACCGGGCCCCGCTCACAGCATTCTTTACATGTAAAGTGTAGTTATTTACCGTAATCCTCAAGCAGTGGCTCTGCTGTGTTAATCTACGGTAATCGTCTGTAGTAGTACTCACAAAGCAGCGGGGAGGCCGGCCGGCAGCGTAACGTCACTCCTCGGTCATGCTCCTCCCACTTCATAATGAAGTGGGAGGAGCGTAACTAAGTAAATGACGTTACGCTGCCGGCCTCCCTGCTGCTTTGTGAGTACTACTACAGACGATTACCGTAGTTTAACACAGCAGAGCCACTGCTTGAGGATTAAATAACTACACTTTACATGTAAAGAATGCTGTGAGCAGGGCCCGGTATAATGGGGTCACTATTTACACAGGGCCAAGAGGGGACACACATAGGGCCATGAGGGGATCAGCACAACATGCTGTGTGTGTAATAATCAACAGATCCCCCATTAAAAGTGTCATCCACAAATCCCCATTGCAGTGTATCATCCACAGATCCCCCCATAGCAGTGTATCATCCACAGATCCCCCCATAGCAGTGTATCATCCACAGATCCCCCCATAGCAGTGTATCATCCACAGACCCCCCCCATAGCAGTGTATCATCCACAGATCCCCCCATAGCAGTGTATCATCCACAGATCCCCCCATAGCAGTGTATCATCCACAGATCCCCCATAGCAGTGTATCATCCACAGATCCCCCCCATAGCAGTGTATCATCCACAGATCCCCCCATAGCAGTGTATCATCCACCAGATCCCCCCCCATACCATAGCAGTGTATCATCCCAGATCCCCCCCCATAGCAGTGTATCATCCACAGATCCCCCCATAGCAGTGTATCATCCACAGATCCCCCATAACAGTGCGTCATCCACAGATCTCCCTATATCCGTGCGTGATCCACAGATCCCCCATAACAATGCGCCATCCACAGATCTCCCCATATCAGTATGTGATCCACAGATTTCCCCATAACAGTGACATCCACAGATCCCCACAACAATGCATCAGCCACAGATCCCCCCATAACAGTGTCATCCTCAGGCCACCATTAGTCCAAAACCCATCAAAAGCACACCTTTTGGTTCAAAATATTTTTTTCTTATTTTCCACCTCAAAAACCTAGGTGCGTCTTATCATCAGGTGTGTCTTATAAAGCGAAAAATACGGTATATATATATATATATATATATATATATATATATATATATATAAGTGATGCACACAACTGTAGTGAATTATCCCCATGCCAGGGTAGTGTACGTGTGTACAGGCATATGTACATACATGGGAACATAGTAATTATTTTTATGAGGCTGAGAGACATGTCTAAATAAACGGGACTGCTATGCTATTCATAAGGACCAATAATCATGTGAAAAAGTGATAGATGTGTTTACCTGTAGTAGCGCTGCGCTGTTATCTAGGAGAGGGGAGCGATTCCCGTTACTCCGGTGCTCAGTGCACCTGGCGTGTTCAGTCGGTAATGGGCAATGCACCCTTGTAGTGACGCCGGTTTCTATTTGCATATGGCGTGGTTTCTAGATAAAGCGCGCCAGGCGTTTGGGTAGGAGGACCGGCCCCACCGGCACTTCCTCTGTAGAGGAAGTTTAAAGATGGCCACTGTTGCATAGATGCGCTAAGTGCGCATGTCCGCTTAACTAGTATATTGAAGGGCACAGTAAAGATGGCGATCCCATCTCAAATTAGTAACTGCGCATGCGCTAGTCTATTTTGTAGAGTAATAGAGGCTTTTAACATTAGGGGGAGCCGAAAAAGGGGTAGTTTTGTAGCACTTAATACATTATTCATACTGGCAATGTAGCAGATATAACAGGGACATAGTATTATGTGAACGGCTATCAATAGTGATACTTATACCATTGTGTTGGCAGGAGAGTGTATAATTAAAGCAAATGGTGTGGGATCCCCATTGGTCCACTATTGCTGGGTCTGGAAAAAGGAGGAAGACACAGTTAGTAACGGAGATACAATGCAAATACAGAAAATATATGTAGTGTATAGAATACAGGATACAATATATAAGCTGGCATTCTTAATTCATCAATTTATCTTATTAATATATACACTGTGTATTACTGTAGACAGTTCTTGCGTTTCCTATGGCTCATAGAAAGCTACCAAGATCGAAATCCCTATTTAGACCTCTCGGTTCTAGGGTTTGAAGTTGATGGATCCAGAACGCCTCTCTTTGTTGCAGAAGTTTATTGATGTTATCTCCTCTTCTTGGAGTTGTAACCTGTTCAATTATCTGAAACCGGAGCTGGGATAAATTGTGTCCATTTTTAATGAAGTGAGATGGGATTGGTAGTAATGTATTGGAACATCGTATGGTGGATTTATGCTTGCTAATCCTGTCTCTGATGTTCTGCGTGGTTTCCCCTACGTAAATAAGACTGCATGGGCATTTAATAATGTATACAACATTTGATGAGTCACATGTAAAAAAGCCATTGATTTGATAGGTTTTCCCACTGTGTGGGTGGTGGAATTCGTTACCTTTGATAACATGAGAGCATTGCGCACAGTGGAGGCAGGGAAATGTTCCCTTGTGCTGTGTTTTGAGAAAGGTCTGAATTGGTAGTTTAATATTGGATCCTTCATCTGCCCTAACAAGTTTATGTCTAAGGTTTCTAGGGCGTTTTGTACAGGGTAATATAGGATTGGTGAATTCCTGAATGTGTGGATATGTCTGGTGGAGGAGAGGCCAATGCCTGCGGAGAATATGTTGCACTTTCTTTGCAAGTGGGTGGAATGTATGTACAAAGGGAATTCTGGGACCCTGTATTTTATTGGGACTAGATTTCTTTTTGAGGCCTTCTTGAACTATTTTATCTGGGTATCCTCTAGTCTCAAAGCGTGCTGCCATCTCTAATAGTCTAGTCTCCCTTGAAGCCTCATTGTCTACTATGCGGGACACTCGTTCAAATTGTGTTCGAGGGAGGGACTTCTTAGTACTGAGCGGGTGGAAACTGGAATAGTGGAGTAGACTGTTACGATCTGTGGATTTAATATATAAATCTGTGGTGAGAAACCCTTCTTGGTCTTTTAGGACTATTGTATCCAGGAAACTGATAGAAGAGGTGCTATTGTGAAGGGTAAACTTGAGTTCGGGTCTTACGGAATTAAGTTTATTTGCAAACTCTTGTAGTGTGTTGATATCACCTGTCCAGATACAGAAAATGTTGTCTATGTATCTTTTCCAGATAATGACGTACTGACTGAACAATGGGCAGGGATAAATGTGGTCCTGTTCGAAGATAGACATATAGCATATCCTCCGAAATGTGCCTTTAGGCGAATATTACGGAAGAATTTCTGAAGATCAAGTTCATTATGGAAAGTATTAAACCTGTATGATGGGCACAAGTTTAATACTTTCCATAATGAACTTGATCTTCAGAAATTCTTCCGTAATATTCGCCTAACGGCACATTTCGGAGGAACAGAACCTATAAGAGAGAAGGTCGCTAGAGAACCTCAGGCCCTCATAACTACAAAAGAACTCAGCTTAAAACCAAAGAGTTTATTCATGCCCCCAAAGACTTACCACCCCATCGAGACCTAGATCTCCCTAGTAACTAGGGACATACAGGCTCTCAGAAATGATATAGAAAGGAACAAGTTTAAACACCAAATTAACATGACAAGGGATGAACATAAGGCACTGAAGGAATTAATAAACAACAAGGACTTAACCATCAAACCAGCCGATAAAGGCGGATCTTTGGTGGTCATGTATAAAAAGGATTATTTGGAGGAAATCTACAATCAACTAGGCTACACTAAAATCTATGAACCCCTGACCCACGACCCCACCTCCAACGTCACTAAGAAAATAAAGAACATCCTCCTAACACACCTCACCAAAGGGACCATTAATCAAGAGACATATGACTTCCTCAATAAAAAACATCCAATCATACCAGTCTTCTATACTTTACCAAAGATACACAAACGACCTACACAAGCCACCGGGACGACCTATTGTTTCCTCCTGCAATTCCATTTTTCCCCCATATCAATCTTTTTAGAAAAGATTCTTACTCCAATTATAAAAACCACAAAATCTTTCCTTTTGGACACCACCTCTTTTCTCAACCTCATTAGAAACACCAAACAGGTCCCACCAAACTCACTTCTAGTTACCTTTGATGTTTTTAGTCTCTACACATCCATAACTCATGAGGAGGGCCTTAAAGCAGTTAACAGACTACTCACAGATACTAATACTCATACAGAAGTCATCAAACTCTGTATGGACCTTCTATGTCTAGTCCTAACTGAAAACTATTTTATATTTCAAGACAAATTCTATGTGCAGAAACAGGGTACCGCGATGGGGGCACACATGGCGCCCCCATATGCAAACTGCTATATGTCTATCTTCGAACAGGACCACATTTATCCCTGCCCATTGTTCAGTCAGTACGTCATTATCTGGAAAAGATACATAGACGACATTTTCTGTATCTGGACAGGTGATATCAACACACTACAAGAGTTTGCAAATAAACTTAATTCCGTAAGACCCGAACTCAAGTTTACCCTTCACAATAGCACCTCTTCTATCAGTTTCCTGGATACAACAGTCCTAAAAGACCAAGAAGGGTTTCTCACCACAGATTTATATATTAAATCCACAGATCGTAACAGTCTACTCCACTATTCCAGTTTCCACCCGCTCAGTACTAAGAAGTCCCTCCCTCGAACACAATTTGAACGAGTGTCCCGCATAGTAGACAATGAGGCTTCAAGGGAGACTAGACTATTAGAGATGGCAGCACGCTTTGAGACTAGAGGATACCAAGATAAAATAGTTCAAGAAGGCCTCAAAAAGAAATCTAGTCCCAATAAAATACAGGGTCCCAGAATTCCCTTTGTACATACATTCCACCCACTTGCAAAGAAAGTGCAACATATTCTCCGCAGACATTGGCCTCTCCTCCACCAGGCATATCCACACATTCAGGAATTCACCAATCCTATATTACCCTGTACAAAACGCCCTAGAAACCTTAGACATAAACTTGTTAGGGCAGATGAAGGATCCAATATTAAACTACCAATTCAGACCTTTCTCAAAACACAGCGCAAGGGAACATTTCCCTGCCTCCACTGTGCGCAATGCTCTCATATTATCAAAGGTATCGAATTCCACCACCCACACAGTGGGAAAACCTATGAAATCAATGGCTTTTTTACATGTAACTCATCAAATGTTGTATACATTATTAAATGCCCATGCAGTCTTATTTACGTAGGGGAAACCACGCAGAACATCAGAGACAGGATTAGCAAGCATAAATCCACCATACGATGTTCCAAAGATTCCATCACTATATATTATCATACTATCTAATTGATTTTCATGAACTACCAAATTAGAGAGTGCTCTGCCAAACACTTCTTTTAATATATTTTCTGTATTTGCATTGTACCTCCGTTACTAACTGTGTCTTCCTCCTTTTTCCAGACCCAGCAATAGTGGACCAATGGGGATCCCCACACCATTTGCTTTAATTGTACACTCTCCTGCCAACACAATGGTATAAGTATCACTATTGATAGCCGTTCACATAATACTATGTCCCTGTTATATCTGCTACATTGCCAGTATGAATAATGTATTAAGTGCTACAAAACTACCCCTTTTTCGGCTCCCCCTAATGTTAAAAGCCTCTATTACTCTACAAAATAGACTAGCGCATGCGCAGTTACTAATTTGAGATGGGATCGCCATCTTTACTGTGCCCTTCAATATACTAGATAAGCGGACATGCGCACTTAGCGCATCTATGCAACAGTGGCCATCTTTAAACTTCCTCTACAGAGGAAGCGCCGGAACTCCCCACCGGCGCTCCTCCTACCCAAACGCCTGGCGTGCTTTATCTAGAAACCATGCCATATGCAAATAGAAACCGGCGTCACTACAAGGGTGCGTTGCCCATTACCGACTGAACACGCCAGGTGCACTGAGCACCGGAGTAACGGGAATCGCTCCCCTCTCCTAGATAACAGCGCAGCGCTACTACAGGTAAACACATCTATCACTTTTTCACATGATTATTGGTCCTTATGAATAGCATAGCAGTCCCGTTTATTTAGACATGTCTCTCAGCCTCATAAAAATAATTAATATGTTCCCATGTATGTACATATGGCTGTATATGCCTGTACACACGTACACTACCCTGCCATGGGGATAGTTCACTGCAGTTGTGTGCATCACTTATGTGTATGTATATATATATATATATATATATATATATATATATATATATATATATATATATATATGTATTCTACTTTGTAACATCAATGTACACTATTAATATATGATTATGTGTTCTAATATACAATTTTGTATGACTCTGCAGCTGATTGAAAAAGGCTATGCTGCCGAAAACGTTCTGGAAAAAAAGCTGTTTAAGAGCGCACAACAAAATAAAATAATTTACTTCAAATTATCCTTTGGAATACAGGAGTTTTTGTTCTATCTGATCTCTGGTGTGGGAACCATCTCCTGCTATCCTATTACCAGCAAGCGAGTGTAACCTGACCTGTTTCTATATGCAGGCATAAGCCTGACACAGCATAGTGACAGAGTAGTGACACCAACAAGTGACCAAGTTAGATTGAGGTAGCAGGTGAACCACCCAAAAATGTAGCCTGACACAGAATGGCGGTGAACCCATAGTGACTAAGTTAGACTCAGGTGGCAGGTGAAGCACCCAAAAATTTAGCCTGACACAGCATGGCAGTGACACCACCAATGCCTTGGTCAGACTGAGATTGCAGTCAAATGTCTGTAGGTGAGCCTCCCAAAAATTTGTTTTGGAGTGTCCAAACATGACCCTCCTAAAAAATTGTTTTGGAGTGTCTGTAGTTGACCCTCCTGTAAAATATTTTTTTTTGTTTTTGCTGTTATTAGTTTATGTACAACCCATGGCTGGCATGGTGGGAATATATAGGTTTGCTTCACAGACGGTCCACTGCACCGTTACATTTTCTTCATCATTGCCAATTACTTTTTCACCAACTGTTGTCTGGCAATGATAAAGGGGAAGGTGAATCCACTGCCGAAGAAAAGTGTCATCCTCCTACAAGTCTCCACTTGTTCTCAATTGAAAAGGGGATGTTCTTGCTGTGGCCTTCCTCATAGTGGCCGCTTCTGTGGACGACAGAGGTGGTGTACCTACGGACAGCCTGACCGAACATGATGGCAAAAATTGTTTTTTGAGTGTCTGTATTTGACGCTACTAAAAAATTTATTGGAGAAAGGGCCTGTAGGTGGCCCTCCGTAAACATTGTTTGTATAGAGCGCCAGTTGGCCCTCAGAAACATTGCCTGTTGGCTCAGCGTTTCTGTGCAAAGAGGAGGAGGAGGAGGGGTTGGAGGAAGAGGCATAATAAGTCTGAGAAACCGTGACCGAGGTAGGCCCCGCAATCCTTGGTGTGGGCATTACATGAGTGGCCCCAGGGTCAGACTCAATCCCAGCCTCTACCAAGTTAACCCAATGTGTCGTCAGGGAGATATAGTGTCCCTGCCCGCCAGCACTTGTCCACGTGTCCGTGGTTAGGTGGACCTCATCACTAACCGCGTTGGTCAGGGCACGGATGATGTTCTGTGACACGTGCTGGTGTAGGGCTGGGACAGCACATGGGGAAAAATAGTGGCGGCTGGGGACCAAGTACGGAGGGACAACCACCGCCATCAGGTTGCGGAAAGCCTCGGTCTCTACCAGTCTATAGGGCAGCATCTCCAGGCTCAACAATTTGGAGATGTGGACGTCTAGGGCTTGTGCATGTGAGTGGCTGGAATTGTATTTGCGCTTGCGCTCAATTGTCTGCTGCAAAGACAGCTGAACGCTGTGCTGGGACACATTGGTGGAGGTTGTGGAGGATCGTGGAGGTGAAGGGGTGGTTGTAGGGCGGGAGGCGCTCGTGCCGGGGTCCTGGGCAGGGGGTTGACTCGCCGAGCCAGCATGTGATACAGGGGAAGAGGCAGTGGTGTGACCCGCAGGCGGTGAACGGCCTTGGTTCCACTGAGTCGGGTGTTTAGCACTCATATGCCTGCGCATGCTGGTAGTGGTTAGGCTGGTAGTGGTGGCTCCCCTGCTGATCCTGGTGTGGCACAGGTTGCACACCACAGTCCGTCGGTCATCCTCACTTTCTTTAAAAAACCTCCAGACTTGTGAACATCTAGGCCTCTGCACGGGAGCTTGACTCCGTGAAACAGTTGCTGATCTACCTGCTCTGGCCCTGCTTCTCCCTCTGGCCACCCCACTGCCTTTTACAACCTGTTCTGGTGCTGCACTTGCCTCCCCCTCAGAAGCACTGTCTTGAGTTGGATTACCAACCCAGCTCGGGCCAGTCCACACTCTCATCAACCACAGACTGTGAAAGTTCTAAATTTTGGGCATCGGGACAGAGCAACTGCTCAGGTTGCTGTTGAGCAGTGGTTTGTGTCTCTGGGTAGGGTCCTGAAAAGAGTTCCTGTGAGTATGCCTGATCTGAATCCATACTTTCCGTGGGGGGGCAGGCTGGGGGGAAGGAGGTTGAGCTGGAGGAGCCAGAGGTCTACTCCCTTGGCTAGTGTGGGTGGACTGCGTGGAAGACTGGGTGGTGGATAAATTACTGGACGCATTGTCCGCTATCCACGTCATCACCTGTTCGCACTGTTGTGGTTTCAATAGTGGTGTACCACGTCACCCAGTAAGTTGCAAGATGAAGCTAGGGAGCAAAACTCTGCGGCGTTCCACTGCTCCCTCATCAGCATGTACAGTGTCAACCTGCCCAGAACCATGGCCTCTGCCCCCTACACTACTTGAACGCCCACGCCCTCGTCCTCGACCCTTAGCCCTTGGGTTCAACATTTTGTATATTTACCAAACTGTTGAGTTAATATCTGAGGCCAAAACCGTATTCAGTAGACAGTAGAATTACTATCTGAGGCAAAAAAAATGTAGTCTTTAGACTCCAGCTATTGCACCGCAAACCACTCAATTTTGCACTGGACTGTAGTTTATATAACTGAGAATAAAAACGTATTCTCTAGACTGCGGCTAGTGTATCGCACACCTCACAATTGTTCACTGGACTGTAGTTTATATAATTGAGTGAAAAAAATATTCTCTAGACTGCGGCTAGTATATCACACACCTCACAATTGTTCACTGGACTGTAGTTTATATAATTGAGTGAAAAAAAATTATTCTCTAGACTGCGGCTAGTGTATCGCACACCTCACAATTGTTCACTCGACTGTAGTTTATATAATTGAGTGAAAAAAATTATTCTCTAGACTACGGCTAGTTTATCACACACCTCACAATTGTTCACTCGACTGTAGTTTATATAACTGAGAGAAAAACATAGTCTTTACATGGCGGCTATTTTACCGCAAAGCACTCCATTTTTCACTGGACTATAATACATATAACTGCGAGAAAATACGTATTTTATAGACTGACGCTGCTGTACAGCACACCTCACAATTCACAATTGTTCACTGGACTGTAGTTTATATAATTGAGTGAAAAAAATGTATTCTGTAGACTGCGGCTAATGTATTGCACACCTCACAATTGTTCACTGGACTGTAGTTTATATAATTGAGTGAAGAAAACGTATTTTATAGACTGACGCTGCTGTACAGCACACCTCACAATTGTTCACTGGACTGTAGTTTATATAATTGAGTGAAGAAAACGTATTTTATAGACTGACGCTGCTGTACAGCACACCTCACAATTGTTCACTGGACTGTAGTTTATATAATTGAGTGAACAAAACGTATTCTCCAGACTGCGGCTAGTGTATCGCACAGCTCACAATTGTTCACTGGACTGTAGTTTATATAACTGAGTGACAAAACATATTCCCTAGACTGCACTACAGATCCCAGCAAGCCAAGGTACAGCAGCAGCAAAAATGAGTACTGAGAGGACTTTGGGCAATTTCATTGGGGTCTGTGTGGACCATGTACTGTCCCCTTTCTGCCACCAGTGCACAGTGTGCAGCCAAGATGTCGGTAGCTGCACTACAAGTCGCAGCCAGCAGCCGAGAGGAGGACAAAAAAAAATGTTGTTGTAGCCCTTAGAAGGAGCGTTGGGTTCTTTGTGGATGATTCCTGCTTAACCAGATTCTAATTTCACGTCCTAACAGTGTGCAGCCAAGATGGCGGTAGCTTCAGGGCCGTATTTAGGGTTCATGCTGCCCTAGGCACTCTCTGTGATGACGCCCCCCCCCCCAACGTGACCCATTCCCCCACGCCCCCAAATAGTAGCATAGTAGCCTCTCCTCAGTCCCCCCATCCCATAGTAGCCTCCTCCCCCCACAGTAGCATAGTAGCCTCTCCTTAGAACCCCCCACCCCATAGTAGCCTCGTTACCCCCACCCCCCATAGTAGCCTCTTCTCACCCCCCCACCTCATAGTAGCCTCTCCTCGTTACCCCACCCCCCTTAGTGGCATCCTCCCCCCACAGTAGCATAGTAGTCTCTCCTCAGTAGCCCCCAACCCCATAGTAGCCTTGTTACCCCACCCCCCATAGTAGCCTCCTCCTGGACTTATTACAGTGACCTATCCTCCCCCCCAACCCCCTGGATACTGAAAATGGTCCTCTGCCAAGCCAATTAACCCCCGAACAACTACCCCACCATCCCCATACACTCAACTACCCTCAGTCTGTACCCCCCCCACCTGCCGCTGGTGCACCTAGCTTTTCTGATGCCCAAGGCAAATATTGAAACACCCCCCCATGCCATATTCTCAACCTAATCCTTTCCCTCCAGTCCTACTGTTAAAGGGGTTGTCCTCTTTTTACTACTAATGACCTATCCTCACGATAGGTCATCAATATCAGATCGGCTGGGGTCCTCCGGCACCCTGACGATCAGCTGTTTGAAGAGAGAGCAGAGCTCATATGAGAGCTGCTTTCTCTGCTCTGTTCACCTGCTTGCCATAGAATTTGCAGTGAAGAGCAGTAAACAGAGCAGAGAAAGCAGCGCTCGTACAAAAAAAAAAAAAAAGACAACCCCTTCAAAGACAGACTTGGAAAACATTTCATACAGCACTACAGAGCATACAGGGTCATACAGCGCCACATATGTACCTCTTACATCCAGTGACTTCTCTTCTCTGATGACGTTTTCTTTCCTCTTCTTCTGTCAGACCAGACCGCCATGGTGACTTATTTCAGCTGTGCCTCGTCTCTGAAGAGTTCAACAAACAGACATCTTACTTTCCTACTTTTCCATCATCCTCTCACCTTCTCCACATCTCACCCTGCCCGCCCCCCATACTATACTACAGAAACAGCCCCCCTGAAAATACTGGCACCACACAGAAAAACAGTACCCCCCTTACCTTTCAGATCAGATCCCCATATCAAACCCCAGATGAGACCCCCCATCTACAGACCCCCATTAGACCTCCAAACTCCCATATCTGACCCTCCAAAAGCCCCAATCAGCCCCTCATTAGACCCCCAGACCCCCTATCAGATCCTCATTAGACCCCAGACCCCCTATCAGACCCCCATTAGACCTCCAGACCCCCTATCAGACCCTCATTAGGCCTCCAGACCCCCAATCAGACCTCCAGACCCTCAATCAGACCCCTCTAGACCCCCAGTCAGACCCTTCAGGCCCCTAATCAGACCTCCTTCAGACCCCTAATTAGATCCCCAATCATACCCCCCCCTTCTGGCCCCATATCATACTCTTGTGGCCCCCATATAGAACTCTCCTTCTGGGGCCCATGTCAGACCCCCCCCTACCTTCTGGCCCCATGTCAGAACCCCTTTTCTGGCCCCCATTTTAGACCCCCCTTTCTGGTCCCCATTTCTGTCCCACCATTTCAGACGCCCCCATTCTGTCCCACCATTTCAGATCCCCCCCATTCTGTCCCATCATTTCAGATCCCCCCATTCTGTCCCACCATTTCAGACCCCCCATTCTGTCCCACCATTTCAGATCCCCCCCATTCTGTCCCACCATTTCAGATCCTCCCATTCTGTCCCACCATTTCAGACCCCCCCATTCTGTCCCACCACTTCAGACCCCCCCATTCTGTCCCACCATTTCAGACGCCCCCATTCTGTCCCACCATTTCAGACGCCCCCATTCTGTCCCACCATTTCAGACCCCCCCTGTTCTGTCCCACCATTTCAGATCCCCCCCGTTCTGTCCCACCATTTCAGACCCCCCATTCTGTCCCACCATTTCAGACCCCCCATTCTGTCCCACCATTTCAGACCCCCCATTCTGTCCCACCATTTCAGATCCCCCCCATTCTGTCCCACCATTTCAGACCCCCCATTCTGTCCCACCATTTCAGATCCCCCCCATTCTGTCCCACCATTTCAGATCCCCCCATTCTGTCCCACAATTTCAGATCCCCCCCATTCTGTCCCACCATTTCAGATTCCCCCCCATTCTGTCCCACCATTTCAGACCCCCCATTCTGTCCCCACCATTTCAGACCCCCCCATTCTGTCCCCACCTTTTCATATCCCCCCCATTCTGTCCCCACCATTTCAGATCCCCCCCATTCTGTCCCCACCTTTTCAGATCCCCCCCCATTCTGTCCCCACATTTTCAGATCCCCCCCATTCTGTCCCCACCTTTTCAGATCCCCCCCCTTTCTGTCCCCACCTTTTCAGATCCCCCCCCCCATTCTGTCCCCACCTTTTAAGATCCCTTTTTGGCCCCCACTTCAGACCTCAGATCAGACAAGAAAAAAAAAAAAATTACCTCCGGTACTGGCTGTGTCCCCGCTGTCTCCTCTTCCAGGGGCCCGCGCTGAAGTCACCGGACCTCCTGCAGCGTCAGGTCAGAGGGCGCTCTGTACGTCCTGACGCTGCAGGCAGACAGGACACAGCAGTGCCGGCCTCAGGAAGAGCAAGCAGGAGGAGGGGTAAGTACTGTACAGCGCTACCAGCGCTTCACTCCCCCTCCTCCTGCAGGCTAGTAAGCGCTTCGGAAATTTAAAAATTAAAAAAAATATATATAAATTCCAATTCCCAACATCTAAATTCAGGCCCTAACACTCTCCCTGAAAGACAGCAGCTCTATCCCTAATCTCATGCAGACGGCGTATGACGCGAGCAGCGTGGGACCAGATTCTTATATTCCCAGGTCATCTGATCTGGCCAGCCAATCCCTGCTATCGACTTGTAGGGGCCCCACGTGATGCTAGGAAGTACCAAAGACTCTCCTGCATGTTGATTGGCTGAAAAAAGGCAGCTAACATGCAGGAAGAGGAAGTTGCCATTTCCTCGAGGATTGCGATATGCTCGTCCGAATACCCTAATGCTCGAACGAGCATCAAGCTCGGACGATCATGTTCGCTCATCTCTAATGTTAATGTATACATGATACAAAAGTGTAGTGTGCTGCATTTTTATATCCTTTTTTTTCCAACATATCAAAATCAAACAGATGGCAAAAACATGATATGATCCCACCCTATAAGAGAAACAGTTTGTTACCCATAGCAACCAGTCACAAAACAGCTTTCATTTTTTGTCCATAGCAACCAATCACAGCACAACTTTCATTTTACTACAATTTTCATTTTACTGTTTCTCAATCTGCCTCTCCCTATGTGTTGTCAGAAAATAAGATCCTTTGTGGTTCAGTGTGTCAATCTCCCTACCTGTGCCGTCTAAAAGACAAAGCGGGTCTATTTGTGGTCTATTATTGTTTCATTTTGGTGCATTTTGGTTTTTGAGTTTTGTTTTTTTTGCATCTTTTTGGACCCAATGTCTACTTTAGTACAGTTTTTTTCCATTCTAAATTTACATCTCCAATCTACAGGAATAGACCATTGTTAGGTCTGAGTTTTGTTCTGCAACAATGAAAGAATATCGCAAAGTTGGTGCATGTCACACCAGCTAGCAATGTAATAAAATAGAACGATTGTTCTAGAGGATGCCCCAGGGCCGATGAAAGCAGTCCATAACATACCAGTGTTATGGACTGCAGATTAGAGCCTGTACTGCCCACTGTAGCCTGTTGCCCCCTGTGCCTCATTCCCCCAGTTGCTCCATTCCTGAGCCGCCGCCATCAGAAGTGATTGTCAGCTGTAACAGAGGAACCCTTAGATGCCGTGGTTAGGAGCCACCCATGGCATCCATGGGGATAATAGAGGGATGGGTTTCTCTTTCTCCCCATCAGGCCGCTGCTATCGCTACCATGGTAACCGGATGCCTTGCAAAAGCATCCAGGTTTACCGTGTAGTAATGTAGAAATGACAGTATTATACTCTGCAATACAAGAGCATTGCAGAGTATAGTACAGCCATCAGCCTCATTGGATCTTCTCGATCCAAGTGGGACTTGTTTTAAAAAAAAGTAAAAATTAAATTTAAAAAATAAATTAATACAATAATACCAAATAAAAACTTTAAAATTAAATGAAAACAATTTTTTTTAAATTGCCTTTTTCCATATCGTCTCATTTAAAAACAAAAACATTTTTTAAAAATTCACATATATGGTATCACCAAGTCCATAATGTCCTGATCTATAAAATGATCATGGTATAAAAAGTCATATGTAGCACAAAATGATAAAGTGATTTTATGATATAAAAGTAATAAAACATGAAAAAAACACAATACACATTTGGTATTTCTATAATTGTATCAACCTACATAATAAAATTATCCTATCAAATATACAACATTTGCCCACTTCACCTTCTAAAAACATTAAATAAAAAGCAATCAAAAAGTCGTGAATAGGCACCTGGGGCATTAGGGGGTTTTGAAAACTTTGCAGACAGGTTAAGGTGGCCAAACACATTCAATAGTTATTGGCCAAATCATCAGTCATCTCTTCCAACTTCCTCCCAGCTCCCCCATACACCTCAGCTCAGCCAAATGTGTACATGTATTTAATGAGGAGAGCAGAGAAAGCTGCTGCTAGAGAATTCTGTGGGTAATGAGCGTCTGATCTGAGGCTAATGAAAGTCTGTACTGGTTGATGGAGGCCTGACCTGAGGCTGATGGAGGCTAGGGAGGTCTAATGAGTAGTGATGAGCGAGCCGAAGCGGCAAGATTCGGGATTCGCTCGAATATTGCCCGCTTCGGCTCGGCTTGGCATCACGAGGCAGCGCAGACTCGTGACTATCCGTGCGTCACTGCCCGCGTGAAATGCCCGTTTTTTTCAGCCAATCAGCAGCAAAGGTAAGCCTGTGGGAACGCCTGCTGTGATGTAACAGCCCCTATGTCTCCCCAGCACTGATTGGCTGGTAGTGACATGTGACCGAAATTGACCTATGGTAGGGAGTCTAGGATCTGCAGCCTCAGCCTCATTCTGCATTGGGAAGGAGACCAGACAAGACATAGGAGAGTTAGCTTGTGTAGTGTGTGCAGCAGGCAGTTAGAACTTAGGAGTTAGGAAGCAAGAAAAGTCTTTTTAAAGACTATCTTTACTCTGAAAAACAGTATATACTATCAGCCTGTATTCTGTGTAGGAAAAGAAAGACACAACAGTCTGTTAAAAATCAATTGATTCTCTGAAGGAAACTACAGTGTATGCTGTCAGCCTTTGTGTGCAGAGCTGGTACACAGGCACAAACTATACATATCTTAAACAGATATATTCCTGTGCATGATAGGATAGGTCTGAAAAGAATTACAGCAAAATATCTTTCTATATAGTGCGTTTATTCTGAGTGAGATCAGCTGTCATAGACGGTACATCTCATCAGGGTGCCATATACCTAACAGCGTATAGATACCGTATTGCTCTGTGGTCTTGCGTTTAAGTTGCGCAAAGTGCGCATATTTTTTTTGGGATAGGTCTGAAAAGAATTGCACCAGCATATTTAACTATATAGTGCATTTAATCTGAGTGAGCTCAGCTGTCATAGACGGTGCTGTGAATACGGAATACATCTCATCAGGGTGCCATATACCGAACAGCGTATAGATACCGTATTGCTCTGTGGTTTTGCGTTTCAGTTGTGCAAAGTGCGCATATTTTTTGGGGGGGATAGGTCTGAAAAGAATTACAGCAAAATATCTTTCTATATAGTGCGTTTATTCTGAGTGAGCTCAGCTGTCATAGACGGTACATCTAATCAGGGTGCCATATACCTAACAGCGTATAGATACCGTATTGCTCGGTGGTTTTGCGTTTAAGTTGCGCAAAGTGCTTATAATAAATTTTATAATAATATAATAAATACAATAAATATAATAAATACCCCCAGTTGAGTGAGTTGCTCACCAAGGTACGGCGCATATGCGCCCATTTTCGCAAGTCCACCACCGATGCCGCGACCCTCAGGACTGTGCAAGGGCGGCTACAACTCCCTGTTCACCGGCTGCTGTGTGACATTCCCACGCGTTGGAATTCGACGTTACACATGCTAGCCAGGGTGTACCAACAACGCAGGGCAGTTGTAGACTGCCAGCTGATCCCCCAAGGTGGTAGTCAGGCCAGTCAGCTTCCTCATGTCTATGCTGAGGAGTGGACGTGGATGGCTGGCATCTGCCAGGTCTTAGGTCCCTTTGAGGAGGCAACAGAGATGGTTAGTGGTGATGCACACATCATCAGTGTCACCATCCCTCTGTTGTGCCTCATCCAGAACTCCTTGCGGAACCTAAGATCTGAGGATTCAGCAGTGTCACAGGAGGTGGGGGAAGACAGTGACATTGAGAGCACCCTGTTGTCAGTTTCACAGCGCGGAACTGAGGAGGAGGAGGCGGCTGAGGAGGAGGAAAAAACTCTTGGGCACCATGCATCAGGGGGTGATTCCATGCTACCTGTTGAGCGGGTATGGTCTGAGGAGGATGAATTGGGGTCGGAGGAAGGGGGGAGGAGGAGATGGAGACTCCGCTAAGTGAGGAGGCTGAAGGCTTGCGTGTTGGCACAGTAGGGCACATGGCACAATTTATGCTTGGCTGTCTTTGTGGTGATCCCCGGGTCAAGAGGATACTGTCCACCAATGACTATTGGGTGTACACCCTCCTTGACCCACGCTACAAGGACAACTTTGCCCAACTAATACCCGTGGAGGAAAGGAGCACCCGAGTCACTTTCTACCACAAGGCCCTGGTTCAGAAACTGCTACAGACCTTTCCAGACCAGTCGAGCAACTGGGGGCGGACTGCAGTGGCCGAAGTTGGAGAGGAGAGGAGGGGGAAAGTCAGTGTAGGCGCCAAGGGCAGGGGTACACTATTCCATGCTTTTGCCAAGTTTCTTATACCCCAGCAAGACACTGCGACACAGCCACAGGGCAGGCAGAGCAGGGCGGAACAGTACCACAAGATGGTGAGGGAGTATGTCGCGGACCAGACCAACGTCCTGACCGATAACTCCACGCCATATAATTACTGGCTGGCCAAGCTGGACAGGTTTTAGTGCCGCCGGGGGTATCATTACGGACAAACGGACGCGCCTGTCCACCGACAACGCTGACATCCTCACGTTCATCAAGATGAACAGGTCATGGATATCCCCCAGTTCTCATCCCCACCTCAGGCTACCTCCTAAATTGCTCGCTTTCCTCCTCCTTCTCCTCTTCATCTGAGTTGCATATGCAACAATTTTTCTGGAAAGTCATCCGTCTTTCTACTAACAATTTTTCAGGAAAGTCATACGTCTTTCTAATAACAAATTTTTAGTAAAGTCATCCGTCTTTCTAATAACAAATTTTCAATAAAGTCATCCGTCTTTCTAATAACAATTTTTCTGGGAAGTCATACGTCTTTCTAATAACAATTTTTCTGGGAAGTCATCCGTCTTTCTAATAACAAATTTTCCGGAAAGTCATCCGTCTTTCTAATAACAATTTTTCTGGAAAGTCATCCGTCTTTCTAATAACAATTTTTCAGGAGTCATGCGGCTTTGTAACCGAATTTTTTAGGAAAGGCCATGGGGTTCTATACACACAGTGCTGACGGAAGCCCATCAGCCTTTCTAAACACAATGCTCACTGCCTCTCCCAAGTGGTTGTGGTGCTGATGTTGCCTCACACTTAAAAGTGATCTGTTCCGCTCTCTTCCTCGGGCTGTCTGCGGAGAAGGCGGACGCTCCAAACCGGTTTCATGGCGGCTCTCCGGCCCCTCATTAAGCCCAGGATCGTCAAGAAGCAGACGAAGAAGTTCATCCCCCACCAATCAGACCGTTATGTAAAGATTAAGCGTAACTGGCGTAAACCCAGAGGTATTGACAACAGAGCCCGCAGGAGGTTCAAAGGGCAGATCGTGATGCAGGGGCGTAACTATAAAGGAAGCAGGGAAAGCGGCTGCTTTGGGGCCCAGACCCACAAGGGGCCCCTTCAGGAGGAAGACTAAAACATTTTACTGTAATGTCCCCTAAACAGTATTATACAATAATGTTATATACACTGACACTCTAGGAAACAGACTGAGCAGCTGCCAGGCCTCGTCTGAGAGAGCGCAACCTTGACTAGGCACAAGAATGAGGGTTGCATGTAAGTTGGGGGTTGTGAAGAAGTTGCTGTGGGGGCCCGGTTCAAAGATTTGCTGTGGGGCCCAGCTAGCTGTAGTTACGCCACTGTCCTGATGCCCAACATTGGGTACGGTAGCAACAAGAAGACCAAACACATGCTGCCCACAGGGTTCCGCAAATTCCTGGTCCACAATGTCAAGGAGCTCGAGGTTCTGTTGATGAGCAGCAAGTCCTTCTGTGCAGAAATCGCCCACAACGTCTCCTCAAAGAACCGAAAGACCATTGTGGAGAGAGCGGCACAGATCGCCATCAAAGTGACGAACCCCAATGCCAGACTGTGCAGCGAAGAGAACGAATAAATATCTCTGTGGTTATTTGTGCTAAATAAAAGTTAAATAAACACAAGAAAAAAAAAGGTCTGTTCCTGTGCCTGATCCACCCAAGTTGAATCTGTCCCATCATGAGAAAGTCCCCCCAAGGAGTCCCCACTGTAACTTGCTTCCCATACAACTAACTCACCCCCTGACCCCTGTGTCTCGCCATTGTCCACCACCTCCTCAGACAACACTGGTAAATCCCCACTGTCAGCACACGGAGACTGCAAAAGGTCTTGCGAATTGGGGCAGAGAATGTTCTGGGGTAGCACATCAGAGAAGGGGTGACTATGGGGTTCCAGGGAGTACGTGACCACATGCAATCTCCATCTAAAAAGTCATACTGAGGCTCACCGCCATGCTTTACACTGCAATCTTATTACTGAGGCTCACCACCATGCTTTACACTGCAATCTTATTGACAGACAGACAATCAGGGGTTCACCGCCAGGTTGTCAGGCAGCATTTTTAAGTGGGTCACCATTACCATGTCCCTGAAAATTGCCTTGGGGTCTCCCATAGACTTTAATGGGATTCGTGATTCGGCCCGAACCCACGAATCCCGCGGTGGGATTCGGGCCGAATTCCGAACCCCCGAATCTTTTAGGATTCGCTCAACTCTACTAATGAGTATCTGATCTAAGGTAGATTGAGCTTGGGAGTCTGATTTTGGGGTCTGATCTGAGGTGTGATGAAGAATGGGGGTCTGATGAAGATTGGGGGACTGATCTGAGGTCTGATTTTCCTCCTCTAAATACTGGGTGCTTCTTATATTCCGTTGCATCTTATAGTCCACAAAATATAGTTTCTGATGGTAATAATAATAATAATAATAATATATTTAGGTATATCATGACAACTCATTCTGCAGCATGTTATAGAGGACACATGTACAAACAAAATCATACATTACATAGTAGCAAACTAATAGTAACAAACTAATCAACAAATCAAGCAAGAGGAGTGAGGACCCTGTTCATGAGAGATTACTCGATACTATCCTTCATAAGGTTTAGTGACGGTATGCCTTTACTTAAGTGTATCTGAGTATTAATGACTGTTAGCCTCTGCCTGACAGTCCATATAAGTATTGGTGACCACACACCTGTCCTTGCAGGATTCCTGCACTTAGCTCCCTATAGCCTAGTTCAGTGGTCAGCAACCTTCGGCACTTCAGATGTGGTGAAACTACAACTCCCAGCATGCTCCATTCACTTTTAAGGGAGCTCTGAAAACAGCTAAGCAAGTGTGCATGCTGGGAGTCGTAGTTTCATCACAGCAGGAGTGCCGTAGGTTACTGATCCCTGGCCTAGTTACAGACCAATGAATCGGACACCAGACAGTACTGGAGCCTAAGGAGATTACTTGTTTATTTTATTTTTTATATTAATATATTCTTTATTATTAAATACATTTTACAACATGATTAATATAAAATATTGATTTTTAAACCCTTTGTTCCCCAAACATCCCACCCTTGCCTGCTCCTCGACCAAGGCCAAAGGAGATTATTAAACCACTCCACATCAGGTACTTGACTAACTTGTCTTTCTATGAAAGCTATTTTTTACTTTTGTCTCCCCCCTGCTACCTTGCATGCCTACTTCCGAATAGCATCCCCTCCCACCATTCATCACCCTCTGTCACTGTTTCCCTCCCCCTTCTAGCACACACATGGGAGAGGAGTTCCATTAGATTTTCATATTATTTTAAATTGGTATCCATCTATTGGTTTTGATTTGCATCATGCAAATGAAGTCTAATAGCACCAAAAGACTCACAGCTCCTCCCTCATATACACTTCTTCTGTGCTGCATTAAAACAATCCACATTTACTTTTTTCCAGGGCCACTTTAATTTCCAAGAAATGAAGGAAATAAGGAAGGAAAGAACTATAGATAGATAGATAGATAGATAGATAGATAGATAGATAGATAGATAGACATTCTTTGAACATGAACATACATAGATAATTTGCTTAATGACCAGGTCATGACTTTAATTCTTATATAATTCAACTTTCTTTGTTATATTTCTTGTAAATTTTCTCTGTTCTCTGAGTCAGAACAATAAACTCAGTCAGGAAATGTGATCCCTCTAGATGTGTTCTTAGCTACATGCTGTCGGCCCAATTAATAATGCAAAGTAATTTCAGATAAGATAGTTTCCAGAATGCATTTCCCATTGACAATGATTTTAGTTTATTATCTAGACTGAAACACCAGACATGAATTTGCTGCTAAAGATCTGCTGGTAAAGTTGTCAAATTAAATCTGTTTATTCATATTTCAAAATGCTGTAGAACATTTTGATTAAAGAATTATTTTCTATGAAATTGTTTGGAGTAAATGAGACATCACAACCTTACAACATATTCTAAAATCATCAATTGACAATTTAAATACTGTACATAAAAACAGATGAATGTAATGAAGAGCATTTTTATGTTCTCATATCTAACACATGAAATATATTCTTAGAGCTGCATAGTAACAAAAGTGAGGATACAATATCAAGCTACAATTTGCATGCTGTAAATTGAAAATTCACAGCAAGCCTTAAAGCGAACTTCTAGTTCAAGAAAGAAATTGATGTGCACTGGTACATGGACAGGACCCTTACCTGGTAACCTCCTTTTCGTCTTTTTAGCTGCAGATCTGTCAATTTCCAGGTTCCAAGATGGTTGCATCACCTTGTATACTACTTGATGCATACTGTGTATTTGGTAGTCGAATACACTTACAGTTGTCTTCAGATTGGCTAGTACTACTCACATAAGAATTCCTGACCATTCCAAGAGCATGGCTGGACAAGCAGGAAGTGTCTTGGACTACCAATACACAGTGTACATCAGGTAGGCTGAGAAGTGGTATGGCCATTTTGGATGACAGAAAAAGGAGTCTGGGGATTGCAAGCCTTGCAGCTGAAAGATCCAAAGAAAGCAACATGTAAGAGTTCTGTTTCTTCTCCAGCTGGTATGAATTTTTTCTTGAACTGGAGGGTTGCTTTAAAATCCAGTCAGATTTTTTTTCTGTTATCTGACATATCTGAGAGATAGGTTTTAGCTAGGGACAGGACAGGAGTTAGTGTAGTATAACTATGTAAATCATTCAGCCTGACAGTGATTTTCAGTGAGTGCAGCAGGAACATTTAAAGCTATACCACTCATTTTTTATTAATGTTTATCATCTCAATGCACATCACATAAATCACAATCACAGATAAAAATATTTTACAATATTAATGCTGGTGCTGATAGTATAAACACCAGGCACATTTTTCTGCATCACATTTGCATGTATTGTTCTGTACTCCATTAGACCATCTTTTTCTTAAACACAAAATAAAATAAAACAAAAACAACTGTTTAAAAGTTCAAAACAATTAGTTGCTACTTCTGATACCAACATACCGTATTTTCCGCCCTATAAGACCCACGGCCCATAAGACGCACCTAGGTTTTAGAAAAAAATATTTTTCATTAAATCTCTTGTCAGACCACCAATCACATCTAAGCTGACAGCCCCAATAAGACCCCCAATGTTAATAAGACCCCAATAAGACCTCAGATCAGACCCCCAATTAGACCCCAATGTGAACGACCGCCATTCAGACCTCAGATAAGAGCCACATGCCTCATATCAGCCCCCATATGCCTCTCATCAGCCCCCGTTGCCTCTCATCAGCCCCCGTTGCCTCTCATCAGCCCCCTTTTCCTCTCATTAGCCCCCATTGCCTCTCATTAGCCCCCATTGCCTCTCATCAGCCCCCAGCACCACTCATTAGCCCCCATTGCCTCTCATTAGCCACCAAGCAGCCTTAAATTAGCCCGAGCAGCATTATGAGCCACCCATTGCCTCTCACCAGCCCCCAGCCACTTTATATCAGCCCCCTTTGCCTTCTGTTTTATAAAATAAATAATCACTTACATCTCCTGCTCCTGGACGCTGCCACTCGCCGCCGACCGCTCTCTGCCTTCCTCCTGCACTGTGAACTGGCAGCCCTGCGCAGCCAACGGCCGAGCCGAGGACCAGGAAGCGGTGAGTACAGAGTCTTCACCGCTTTCTGGTCCTCCGGTGCTAATGAGCGCTTCCATAATGGAAGCGCTCATTAGCATTCACCCCATAAGACGCAGGGGAATTTTCCCCCCATTTTTGGGGGGAAAAATGTATCTTATGGGGCGAAAAATACAGTATGTACATAAACATCAGCAGTCACCTGTCCCCAAAAATAGAAAATCTTTGGATCTTTGGACTATTATTTTTATTTTTAAAAGCATACAAATCTGACAGTGCAGTGTGTTTTTAAACAAATTATTTAATATCACAAGCTACCATGTATTGACCCATAGCCATGGATATGTTGCTGTCACTTTGTCATTACTATGTTGCTGTCACTTTGTCATTACATATGGCGCTCCTTCTGTTCTGAGTCCTGCCATGTGCCCCCACAGCAGTTTACCACCACATATGGGGTGTTGCCGTATTCAGGAGAAAATGGGGAACAAATTATTGGGTGCTTTTTTCCTGTTACCCCTTGTGAAAATGAAAAATTTGGGGCTAAAGCAACATTTTATTGGAAGAAATTAAAATTTTTATTTTCACAGCCAAGTGTTTCCAAATTCCGTAAAACGCTAAGGGGGCTCAAAGTGGTCAGTACCCCCCCCTCTTAATATATTCCACTCGCCGCCGACCGCTCTCTGCCTTCCTCCTGCACTGTGAACTGGCGCGCACGCTGTGCGCAGCCCTGCGCAGCCGACAGCCGAGCGGAGGACCAGAAAGCAGTGAGTACAGAGTCTTCACCGCTTTCTGGTCCTCCGGTGCTAATGAGCGCGTCCATAATGGAAGCGCTCATTAGCATTCACCCCATAAGACGCAGGGGAATTTCCCCCCCATTTTTTGAGGGAAAAATGCATCTTATGGGGCGAAAAATACAGTATGTACATAAACATCAGCAGTCACCTGTCCCCAAAAATAGAAAATCTTTGGATCTTTGGACTATTATTTTTATTTTTAAAAGCATACAAATCTGACAGTGCAGTGTGTTTTTAAACAAATTATTACAAGCTACCATGTATTGACCCATAGCCATAGATATGTTGCTGTCACTTTGTCATTACTATGTTGCTGTCACTTTGTCATTACATATGGCGCTCCTTCTGTTCTGAGTCCTGCCATGTGCCCCCACAGCAGTTTACCACCACATATGGGGTGTTGCCGTATTCAGGAGAAAATGGGGAACAAATTATTGGGTGCTTTTTTCCTGTTACCCCTTGTGAAAATGAAAAATTTGGGGCTAAAGCAACATTTTATTGGAAGAAATTAAAATTTTCATTTTCACACCTAAGTGTTTCCAAATTCCGTAAAATGCATAGGGGGTCAAAGTGGTCAGTACCCCCCCTTAATATATTCTTTGAAGGGTGTAATTTCCAAAATGGGGTCACTTTTTGTGAATATGAATATGCCCAGGCCATTTTTTGCAAATCTGACATGTCACTTTATGTGGTAATAACTTTGGAACACTTTTACTTATCTGGGCCATTCTGAGATTGTTTTCTCATCACATATTGTGCTTCACGATAGTAGTAAATTTGTGGCAAAATATTTAATTTTTATTTATAAAAAATTCCAAATTTACCAAAAATTTGGAAAAATTAGCAAATTTCCAAATTTCAATTTCTCTACTTTCAAAATACATAGTAATACCTCCAAAAATAGTTATTATTTTACATTCCCCATATGTCTACTTTATGTTGGCATCATTTTATAAATGTCTTTTTACTTTTTTTAGGATGTTAAAAGGCTTAGAAGTTTAGAAGCCATTTTTCAAATTTTCAACAAAATTTCAAAAACCATTTTTTAAGCACCAATTCAGATACAAAGTGATTTTGAGGGGCTTACGTAATGGAAACCAACCATAAATGACCCCATTTTAGAAACTATACCCCTTAAATTATAAAAATCTGATGTTACAAACTTTGTTAACCCTTGAGGTGTTCCACAAGAATTAAAGGAAAATGGAGGTGAAATTTCAAAAGAAAGCCATTTTTGAAAGCAAGCCATAAGATGTCCCCGTCACAGTTTGCCACAAGCCATATAGGTGACACAACAAGCACGTGGAAGAAGGTGTTCTGGTCAGTTTAGACCAAAGTTTAACTTCTTGGCCTAAATGCAAAACGCTATGTGTGGGGGAAAACTAACACTGCACATCACCCTAAACACATCATCCCCACCATGATGGTGGCAGCACCATACTGTGGGGATGCTTTTCTTCAGTAGGGACAGCAAAGCTGGGTGATGGGAAGATGGATGGAACTAAATACAGGGCAATCCTGGAAGAAAACCTGTTAGAGGTTGCAAAAGACTTGAAACTGGGGTTGAGGTTTACAGAGATACAATGGAATGGTTTAGATCAAATCTTATTTATGTGTAGAGATGAGCGAATCTTCAAAAATTCGCTTTGGCGAATAATAAAAAAAAATTATTAAAATATTTGTTCTTAATACGAATTTATTCGGTCAAAGTTGCGTTAAAAATTAATTGTTGTTTTGCGAACATTCCTGCACAAATTACGAACATACAGTCTAAGCGTTGTTAAAAGTACGCTACTGAACTGAATACGTAAGCATTAGCGTACAAAGTGCGTACGAATCCTTAGCGTACTATTGACTCGTGATTGCGGCATACGCACGCACACACGACACTAGACCGCAGCATACAGTCCTCAGAGGCAGTCCATATGAGCTAGAAAAGTAAGGTGCCAGCTATCCAGCTAGGTGCATAATTTACCAAACACACCATACAATAAGTGCATAATAGGACACATTGCAGTACCTGAAAAAGAATACACACAATGGGCTAAAGTGCTTGAACGATGCTGAACTTGTAAACACATTATTGCTAAAATACTGCAAAGACATAATTATGCAAACATTTTAGTGCAATCAATTTCACATTTGTAAGCATAATAGGCTCAGATATATGTTTGATTCTCTCCTCATGGCTGCATGGCATAAAACACTGGAACACATAGTCCAAAATTCAATTGTAATCCATGTGAGGTAATTTTGTAATCCAAACAGGTAAGCTCTGGAGGGTAGGTAAAATGGTGCCTTCTCAAGTGCACTCTGCCCGTTGATGATGAATTCAGCACATGGGTTGATGTATGTGTCAGGAGGAGAGATGGTGGGAACTCCAGGGGTCCAGCAGCGCTGCCACCAGGTTTGTCCAAGGTTACATGATGTGTGCCTGTAATAATGTTGGAAGAACTTTGAGAGTTCCAGAAAGGCATATACCTAGGCCATCTTGCCTATTTCAGAGATTGCAGATGGACTGCATTAAGTTTCCAAAGGTGGGGCAGCATGAATATGTCCTTGTCTATGTTGATCTATTTTTCAGGAAACACCTGGTCTGTATTAAAAGCAAGAGTAAAAGAAGATACTGGCTGAGGTAGTAAGTAGCGGAATACTGGTTGCAGAGCAAGCCTTTTGACACTTTTTGTCTTTCCTAAAGTGATAGGAGCCCTTACAGGTCAGCTCTGACTGTTGAACATAAACATGTGTGTGATTCCTTTTCATATCTGGACTCAAAGACTAGTACCTAGTTCATATAAAGGCAATGTTTGGATCCCAGAATTGATGGTCCCTACTGAGTGCTGTGTTCACCATTCCAACATTGGTGAAGCCAAACATATTTACATTGATAATATACTTAATGCTTATGATATATGTAGAATAATGAGAGATTATAGAATTAGCAAATAATCCACACAGTGAGAGGAAAGTTAATGTGGACTCACTTGGATATTGTTTAATCAGGATTGGATTATTGAGTAAAGTCTGAGTATTACATCTTTGCCCATTATGTTCATTATGTTCTAATTTGTGTCCTAACTTCACTAACAAAGGTTTAAACAGATTTTAAAAAACTGGCTGGTCTATAACATACTGAAAGAGTAGCAACCCATTTGGCAAGTATCAAGCAATCGAAAAATGATGATGTGCATGTGGTATGTGAAATGGATGCATATAGATGGCTTGCCGCTCAGTGGTCTGCACTAGAGATGAGCGAGCATACTCGTCCGAGCTTGGTGCTCGTTCGAGTATTAGGGTACTCGTAAGTGCTCGCTGCTCGGACGAGTATCTCGCCATGCTAGAGGAAATGGCAACTTCCGCATCGTGCTTTTTTGGTGCCTATAAACACAGCCAATCACAAGCCAGGAGACTCTACGGTACACCCAGCATCACGTGGGGCCCTTACATGTCGATAGCAGGGGTTGGCTGGCCTGATCAGGTGACCCTGGAATATACTAGTGACTGGCCACGGTTCTCGGCTCAGATGCCGTCTGGATGTCGTTAGGGATAGAGCTGCTGCGTTTCAGGGAGAGTGTTAGGGCCTGCATTTAGTTCTCTGTTAGGCAGGAATCACCCACAAAGAACCCAACAGCCCTTCTAAGGGTTAGAAGACATTTTTTTTTTGTCTCCTGGCTTGGCTGGCTGGCTGGAACTAGTAGTGCAGCTATCGCCATATATAACCCCCTTTTTTTTTTATGTTATATCTCAGTGATACAAATCCATTGCACACAGCAGTGTGGAACCATTCTGTGTGTCACAGTTCAGTACACTAAATATTTTCTGTCCAGGTGACACTTTCTGTACGTCACTGAATACGACAAAGTCTTTTGCTGCCTGTCACGTGTATAGCTTGATCCCAAAAATCTCTGTGCGACATTTGTCTGGGTCGCAGTCTAAATAGCTACCGTCACTAGGGTGTCAGTTAGCTCTACGATAGTTTCTGCACGTCACGTTCCAAAACAAAAAAAACAAAAATCCAAAACAAAATATACAAAAAAAATTAGTTTTTTTGTTGTTTTAGCTCAGTGATACAAATCTATTTCACACAGCTGCGTGTAACCTTTCTGTGTGTCACAGTTCAGCACACTCACTCCAATCCGTATATTCTGTCCAGGTGACACTTTCTGTACGTCACCGAATACAACCAAGTCATTTGCTGCCTGTCACGTATACAGCTTGATCCTAAAAATCTCTGTGCGACATTTGTCTGGGTCGCAGTCTAAATAGCCACCGTCAGTAGGGTGTCAGTCAGCTCTACGATAGTTTCTGCACGTCACGTTCCAAAAAAAACAAAACTAAAAAATAAAATAAAAAAAAAATATATAAAAAAAATTAGTTGTATTTGTTGTTTTAGCTCAGTGATACAAATCCATTTCACACAGCTGCGTGTAACCTTTCTGTGTGTCACAGTTCAGCACACTCACTCCAATTTATATATTCTGTCCACGTGACACTTTCTGTACGTCACAGAATACAACCAAGTCATTTGCTACCTGTCACGTATATAGCTTGATCCTAAAAATCTCTGTGCGACATTTGTCGGGGTCGCAGTCTAAATAGCCACCGTCAGTAGGGTGTCAGCCAGCTCTATGATAGTTTCTACACGTCACGTTCCAAAAAAAAACAAAACTAAAAAAAAAATATAGAAAAAAATTAGTTGTATTTGTTGTTTTAGCTCAGTGATACAAATCCATTTCACACAGCTGCGTGCAACCTTTCTGTGTGTCACAGCTCAGCACACTCACTCCAATCCATATATTCTGTCCAGGTGACACTTTCTGTACGTCACAGAATACAACCAAGTCATTTGCTACCTGTCACGTATATATAGCTTGATCCTAAAAATCTCTGTGCGACATTTGTCTGGGTCGCAGTCTAAATAGCCACCGTCAGTAGGGTGTCAGTCAGCTCTATGATAGTTTCTGCACGTCACATTCCAAAAAAAAACAAAACTACAAAAAAATAAAGAAAACAAAATATATATAAAAAAATTAGTTGTATTTGTTGTTTTAGCTCAGTGATACAAATCCATTTCACACAGCTGTGTGAAACCTTTCTGTGTGTCACAGTTCAGCACACTCACTCCAATCCGTATATTCTGTCCAGGTGACACTTTCTGTACGTCACCGAATACAACCAAGTCATTTGCTACCTGTCACGTATACAGCTTGATCCTAAAAATCTCTGTGCGACATTTGTCTGGGTCGCAGTCTAAATAGCCACCGTCAGTAGGGTGTCAGTAAGCTCTACGATAGTTTCTGCACGTCACGTTCCAAAAAAAAACAAAACTAAAAAAAAATATAAAAAAAAATATATAAAAAAAATTAGTTGGATTTGTTGTTTTAGCTCAGTGATACAAATCCATTTCACACAGCTGCGTGTAACCTTTCTGTGCGTCACAGTTCAGCACACTCACTCCAATCCATATATTCTGTCCAGGTGACACTTTCTGTACGTCACAGAATACAACCAAGTCATTTGCTACCTGTCACGTATATAGCTTGATCCTAAAAATCTCTGTGCGACATTTGTCTGGGTCGCAATCTAAATAACCACCGTCAGTAGGGTGTCAGTCAGCTCTACGATAGTTTCTGCACGTCACGTTCCAAAAAAAACAAAACTACAAAAAATATAGAAAACAAAATATATAAAAAAAATTAGTTGTATTTGTTGTTTTAGCTCAGTGATACAAATCCATTTCACACAGCTGCATGTAACCTTTATGTGTGTCACAGTTCAGCACACTCACTCCAATCCGTATATTCTGTCCAGGTGACACTTTCTGTACGTCACCGAATACAACCAAGTCATTTGTTGCCTGTCACGTATATAGCTTGATCCTAAAAATCTCTGTGCGACATTTGTCTGGGTCGCAGTCTAAATAGCCACCGTCAGTAGGGTGTCACTCAGCACTACAATAGTTTCTGCACGTCACGTTCCAAAAAAAATATAAAAAAAATATAAAAAAAAAAATATATAAAAATAATTAGTTGTATTTGTTGTTTTAGCTCAGTGATACAAATCCATTTCACACAGCTGCGTGCAACCTTTCTGGGTGTCACAGCTCAGCACACTCACTCCAATCCATATATTCTGTCCAGGTGACACTTTCTGTACGTCACGGAATACAACCAAGTCATTTGCTACCTGTCACGTATATATAGCTTGATCCTAAAAATCTCTGTGCGACATTTGTCTGGGTCGCAGTCTAAATAGCCACCGTCAGTAGGGTGTCAGTCAGCTCTATGATAGTTTCTGCACGTCACGTTCCAAAAAAAACAAAACTACAAAAAAATATAGAAAACAAAATATATATATAAAAAATTAGTTGTATTTGTTGTTTTAGCTCAGTGATACAAATCCATTTCACACAGCTGCGTTTAACCTTTCTGTGTGTCACAGTTCAGCACACTCACTCCAATCCGTATATTCTGTCCAGGTGACATTTTCTGTACGTCACCGAATACAACCAAGTCATTTGTTACCTGTCACGTATATAGCTTGATCCTAAAAATCTCTGTGCGACATTTGTCTGGGTCGCAGTCTAAATAGCCACCGTCAGTAGGGTGTCAGTCAGCTCTACGATAGTTTCTGCATGTCACGTTCCAAAAAAAACAAAACTAAAAAAAATATATATAAAAGAAATTAGTTGAATTTGTTGTTTTAGTTCAGTGATACAAATTCATTTCACACAGCTGCGTGTAACCTTTCTGTGTGTCACAGTTCAGCACACTCACTCCAATCCATATATTCTGTCCAGGTGACACTTTCTGTACGTCACGGAATACAACCAAGTCATTTGCTACCTGTCACGTATATAGCTTGATCCTAAAAATCTCTGTGCGACATTTGTCTGGGTCGCAGTCTAAATAGCCACCGTCAGTAGGGTGTCAGTCAGCTCTAGGATAGTTTCTGCACATCACGTTCCAAAAAAAACAATACTAAAAAAAATATAAAAAAAAAATATATAAAAAAAATTAGTTGTATTTGTTGTTTTAGTTCAGTGATACAAATTCATTTCACACAGCTGCGTGTAACCTTTCTGTGTGTCACAGTTCAGCACACTCACTCCAATCCATATATTCTTTCCAGGTGACACTTTCTGTACGTCACGGAATACAACCAAGTCATTTGCTACCTGTCACGTATATAGCTTGATCCTAAAAATCTCTGTGCGACATTTGTCTGGGTCGCAGTCTAAATAGCCACCGTCAGTAGGGTGTCAGTCAGCTCTACGATAGTTTCTGCACGTCACGTTCCAAAAAAAAACAAAACTAAAAAAAAAATATAGAAAAAAAAATATAGAAAAAAATTAGTTGTATTTGTTGTTTTAGCTCAGTGATACAAATCCATTTCACACAGCTGCGTGTAACCTTTCTGTGTGTCACAGTTCAGCACAGTCACTCCAATCCGTTTTATCTGTCCAGGTGACACTTTCTGTACGTCACTTAATTAA
>ONZH01015887.1:0-170180 GCA_900303285.1 Rhinella marina
CCTATAAGACGCACCGCATTTTTCCCCCTACTTTTGGGGGAAAAAAAGTGCGTCTTATAGGGCGAAAAATACGGTAACTGAGAGAAAAAAAGGAATTTTTAGACTGCTGCTATTTTACCGCAAACCACTACATTTTTCAATGGACTGTAGTACATATAACTGAGAAAAAAAAACCTAGTCTTTAAATGGCGGCTATTTTACCTCAAAGCACTCCATTTTTCACTGGACTATAATACATATAACTGAGAGAAAATACGTATTTTATAGACTGACGCTGCTGTACAGCACACTAGAGAATTATTCACTGGACTGTAGTACATATATATGAGAAAAAAATGTAGTCTTTAGACTGCAGCTATTTTACCGCAAACCACTATATTTTTCACTGGACTGTAGTACATATAACTGAGAAAAAAACGTAGTCTTTAAATGGCGGCTATTTTACCGCAAAACACTCCATTTTTCACTGGACTGTAATACATATAACTGAGAGATAATAGGTATTTTATAGACTGACGCTGCTGTACAGCACACTAGAGAATTGTTCACTGGACTGTAGTACATATAACTGAGAAAAAAACGTAGTCTTTAAATGGCGGCTATTTTACCGCAAAACACTCCATTTTTCACTGGACTGTAATACATATAACTGAGAGAAAATACGTATTTTATAGACTGACGCTGCTGTACAGCAAACTAGAGAATTGTTTACTGGACAGTAATACATATATATGAGAAAAAAACGTAGTCTTTAGACTGCGGCTATTTTACCGCAAACCACTACATTTTTCACTGGACTGTAGTACATATAACTGAGAAAAAAAGTAGTCTTTAAATGGTGGCTATTTTACCGCAAAGCACTCCATTTTTCACTGGACTGTAATACATATAACTGAGAGAAAATATGTATTTTATAGACTGACGCTGCTGTACAGCACACTAGAGAATTGTTCACTGGACTGTAGTACATATAACTGAGAAAAAAAACGTAGTCTTTAAATGGCGGCTATTTTACCGCAAACCACTACATTTTTCAATGGACTGTAGTACATATAACTGAGAAAAAAACGTAGTCTTTAAATGACGGCTATTTTACCGCAAAGCACTCCATTTTTCACTGGACTGTAATACATATAACTGTGAGAAAATACGTATTTTATAGACTGACGCTGCTGTGCAGCACACTAAAGAATTATTCACTGGACTGTAGTACATATAACTGAGAAAAAAACGTAGTCTTTAAATGGCGGCTATTTTACCGCAAAACACTCCATTTTTCACTGGACTGTAATACATATAACTGTGAGAAAATACGTATTTTATAGACTGACGCTGATGTACATCACACTAGAGAATTGTTCACTGGACTGTAGTACATATAACTGAGAAAAAAACGTAGTCTTTAAATGGCGGCTATTTTACCGCAAAGCACTCCATTTTTCACTGGACTGTAATACATATAACTGAGAGAAAATACGTATTTTATAGACTGACGCTGATGTACATCACACTAAAGAATTGTTCACTGGACTGTAGTACATATAACTGAGAAAAAAACATAGTCTTTAAATGGCAGGTATTTTACTGCAAACCACTACATTTTTCACTGGACTGTAATACATATAACTGAGAGAAAATATGTATTTTATAGACTGACGCTGCTGTACAGCACACTAGAGAATTGTTCACTGGACTGTAGTACATATATATGAGAAAAAAAAGTAGTCTTTAGACTGCGGCTATTTTACCGCAAACCACTCCATTTTTCACTGGGCTGTAGTACATATAGATGAGTAAAAACGTAGTCTTTAAATGGTGGCTATTTTGCCGCAAACCACTCCATTTTTCACTGGACTGTAGTACATATAACTGAGAAAAAACGTATTCCCTAGACTGACGCTACTGTACAGCACACTAAATAATTGTTCACTGCACTGTAGGATATATAACTGAGAGATATAACTGGAATACATATAACTGAGAAAAAACGTATTCCCTTGACTGACGCTACTGTACAGTACACTACATAATTGTTCACTGGACTGTAGTGCATAGAAATGATAGAAAAAAACGTATTCCCTAGACTGCACTAAAGATCCCAGCAAGCCAAGGTACAGCAGCAGCAAAAATGAGTACTGAGAGGACTTTGGGCAATTTCTTTTGGGTCTGTGTGGACTACGTGCTGTCCCTTCTACCACCAGTGCACAGAGTGCAGCCAAGATGGCGGTAGCTGCACTACAAGTCCCAGCCAGCAGCCAGGAGGAGACCAAAAAAACAAAGGTACTTGTAGCCCTTAGAAGGGCTGTTGGGTTCTTTGTGGATGATTCCTACCTAACCACATTCTAATTTCACGCTCTAACAGTGTGCAGCCAAGAAGGCGGTAGCTGCACTACAAGTCCCAGCCAGCAGCCAGGAGGAGACCAAAAAAAAACGTGCTTGTAGCCCTTGGAAGGGCTGTTGGGTTTTTTGTGGGTGATTCCTGCCTAACCAACATCTAAATTGAGGCCCTAACACTCTCCCTGACAGACAGCAGCTCTATCCCTAATCTCATGCTGACGCGAGCATCGCAGGACCAGATTCTTATATTCCCAGGTCATCTGATCTGGCCAGCCAATCCCTGCTATCGACTTGTAGGGGCCCCACGTGATGCTAGGAGGTACCAAAGACTCTCCTGCATGTTGATTGGCTGAGAAAAGGCGCCTAATATGCAGGAAGAGGAAGTTGCCATTTCCTCGAGGATCGCGATATGCTCGTCCGAGTATCGAGCATATGCGAATACCCTAATACTCAAACGAGCACCAACTCGGACGAGCATGTTCGCTCATCTCTAGTAAGGACTTGTTTACACGGGTAGATTTTCTGCTGGTAAGGGTAGTTTCATATAAAGTTTTTTGGAGGAGGTTTTAAGGCAGATTTTTCAGCCATAGCCAGAAGTAGATTTGAAAGTAATGGGAAATATAAAGAAAAGAAGTATAATTATTTCTTCTACCTGCTGTTCTGTGTTTAGAGCCTCACCTGGTTTTGGCTCATAATCACTGATCGAAATCACTGACCAAAACACTGACGTGTGAATGAGGCTTCCGCCAAGGTCTGTCTTTTTGAATGCAGCAGCATTGTGCCTTCAAAATCATACTGACTCTCAGATGAAGCCTCCAAGCAGATTTGAACACAGCTTAACAATTTTACATTTTTATGTATTAAACATAAATTTTTTTTTGCATTTTATGCTTTTACACTGGACAATTATTGCATCGATTCCTGAAACCTTACAAATAAAAAGGATAACTGATATGCATAAGCAGGTCTTTATACAAGTGATCTATAAATACATAATTCACATCTATTTATACATATACAGTGCCTTGAAAAAGTACTGTATTCATACCCCTTGAACTGTTCCACATTTTTCTTGTAACACCCACAAGTGAAAAGAAAATGATACATGGGTTTCAAAATTTTTCATAAATAAAAATCTGAAAATTGTGGCGTGCATTTGTACTCAGCCCCCATATTTTGATACCCCTAAATAATATCCAGTGTCAACAATTACCTTCGGAAATCACCTAATTAGTAAATGGAGTCCACTTGTATGTAATGTATTCTCAATATAACTAAAGCTGTTCTGTGAAGGCCTCAGAGGTTTGTTAGAGAATATTAGTGATCAAACAGCATCATGAAAACATAGGAACACACCAGACAGGACAGGGATAAAATTGTGAAGTTGTAAAAACTTTTTCAAGACACTTAAACGCACAAAGTACTTTTCTATCACTTAGGCCCCATTCAGACGACCGTGTTTCATGGCAGTATACGGGCCGTGAAAGCCCGGCCTGTGCTGCCCCAGAGGATGGGAGCGCACGGCGTCATTGGTTGCTATGACGCCGTGCGCTTCCTGAGGCCGCCGCCGTACAGTGAAACACTGTACACGGCGTGTACAGCTTGGTGTGAAAAAAATCAACTGTGGCAGCAATAATTAGAAAATGGAAGACATACAAGACCAATGATAATCTCCCTCGATCAGGGGCTCCACGCAAGATCTCACCCCGTGGGGTCAAAATGATCACTGAAGAACTGTGAGCAAAAATCCCAGAACCACACGGGGGGACCTAGTGAATGACCTGCAGAAAGCTGGGACCAACGTAACAAAGGCTACCGTCAGTAACACACTACACTGGCAGGGACTCAGATCCTGCAGTGCCAGACGTGTCCCCCGGCTTAAGCGAGTACATATCCGGGCCCGTCTGAAGTTTGCTAGAGAGCATTTATATGTTCCAGAAGAGTATTGGGAGAATGTCATATGGTCAGATGAAACCAAAGTAGAACTGTTTGGTAGAAACACAACTCGTCGTGTTTGGAGAAGAGTGAATGCTGAGTTGCATCCAAAGAACACCATACCTACTGTGAAGCATGGAGATGGCAACATCATGCTTTGGGCCTGTTTCTCTGCAAAGGGACCAGGACGACTGATCCGTGTACATGAAAGAATGAATGGGGCCATGTATCGTGAGATTTTGAGTGCAAACCTCCTTCCATCAGCAAGGGCATTGAAGATGAAACGTGGCTGGGTCTTTCAGCATGACAATGATCCCAAGCACACCGCCAGGGCAACGAAGGAGTGGCTTCGTAAGAAGCATTTCAAGGTCCTGGAGTGGCCTAGCCAGTCTCCAGATCTCAATCCCATAGAAAACTTTTGGAGGGAGTTGAAAGTCCGTGTTGCCTAGCGACAGCCCCAAAACATCACTGCTTTAGAGGACATCTGCACGGAGGAATGGACCAACATACCAGCAACAGTGTGTTGCCAACCATGTGAAGACTTACAGAAAATGTTTGACCTCTGTCATTGCCAACAAAGGATATATAACTTTTGTTATTGACCAAATACTTATTTTCCACCATAATTTGCAAATAAATTCTTTACAAATCAGACAATGTGGTTTTCTGGATTTGTTTTCTCATTTTGTCTCTCATAGTTACGGTCTACCTATGATGTCAATTATAGGCCTCTCTTATCTTTTTAAGTGGGAGAACTTGCACAATTGGTGGCTGACTAAATCCTTTTTTTCCCCACTGTATCTGTTGACCACCCACAAATCAGCGGTCCAGTGTTTGTGCTAAAGAACAGTTGCACGGGAACTATATTACTTACGGCTTCTTTCCAAAGACAGCAGCCAATAAGAGGTGAGAGGTTAGAGGGAAGAAAAACTTATGAACAGATAGGGGGCTGCAGAAGGATGCCAGGAAGTGAGGAAGAGAAGAGACTGACTATAAGACGGCTTGTTTGTTTCTTCCATGTGAAGTGTATGGGAGACATCATAGTAGCTAGTCTCCACCCACCAGCTCAGGAAGAACTGACAATTAAAGATCAAGCCTGCAGAGGTGAAAAATGCAGAATACTAGTCATATAATGGCCAGACAGTGTTATCACTCATGTACACACACAGCAGCTTATTCTGAAAAGTAATTTCAATGCTGCTTCTTTTATCATGGCAATCAGAGGAGAAAACCACAGCAAGATTCACAAATTTGATGGCATAGTAATGGTGGGAAAACAAAAAAATAAACAATGTTATTCATTTTTTTCATTCATACTTATTTCTTTACATATTGGTTCTCATTTGGTACTCAAAAAAAGCCATAATCTTTGACAAACTGTAGATCAAGACACAGCCCCCCCCCCCCATCCCCCAACAAAAAAACATTACAGCATACAAAAAGAAGTCTCAAAAAAGACGTGGTGATGAATTGGTTAATGCAATCATGTTCATAAGCAAAATACCATGGATAAGTGCAAAATTTGCGTTGCTTAGGATACATGTATACCAAAGCGTTTTTCTTTCAAAGGCTACAGCTGGGCAGGAAAAGGGGATATTTTTAGAAATGAATCTTGAGTATTCACTGCTGATGTCAGGGCCAATGCAGTTTGGTTGAGACAAGATCTCTTGAAAAAAGGAAAACAGATAAATTGAGAGACAGTGTTCTTTATTACGTGGAGATGTGTGCTGAATTCTTTCTGGCTGTTGTCTTCCAGAAATATTTCCAAGCAAGCAGCAGTAATAATTAATGTCAAGATGTGAAGATGTAAACATGCTCTATGCATGGCTGTATAAATATTTATTTCTATGGCGACACCAAATGTATGCAATACCTCCTGGAAGGAAATGGCATTACAGCCACAACGTAATACTGTGTATACCAGAAGTAAAAGGCAAAAACAGTTTCAGCGTAATGTAACAATTTTCTCAATAATATAAAACATCATTAGAGATGAGCAAATCTATTCGCCGATTCGTTGATTCATATCGAATCTTGAAAATTTTCAGCTGCAAAGCATATCGAAAATGTTCCTAAGGCTTTGTACGCATTCGCTACGTACTTGTCCGATAAATTGTACGCTAATGCTACATATAAGTTACTCTATACGCTGTTGCGTACGAATTCAATTACTTAGTGAACTTTTACTGTTAGTTCGTTATTCATGCACAAAAGCCCGGGAAGAAAGCGGTCACCTGACCTAGTGGGCAGGGCTTGCTCTGATTGGCTCAGGCTCCATAAGCCAGTGACGCATCAATTCTGCTGCGACTGCTGAGACGAGCAGAAGCACTGTGTGTGAAGTTCCTAAAGACTGAGACCTGTGTTGTTGAAATTGGGGTGTAATTGTGGGAATCCATATTACACATCAGGGATACTGCAGGGCAAGTGCATGGCCAGTGCAGGGCTAGTAATTAATCAGCCAGGGAGAGAGAGACAGAGAGAGAGATAGGGAGAGAGACAGAGAATAGGACAAAGACCAGCTGCAGGGCCACAGAGTCAAGTGATAAAACGTCTGGAATGGATAAGCAAAAAGGGTCCAGTTCCAGCCAGACCTCGAGCTCTAAAAAAAAAAGGAGAAGGTGGCACAGGGCAGTAGTGCCAAAGGACCTGTAGCTGGAGCTTCTACTAGTAGTATTCGCAATACTTGGCTGGTGTTCCACCAAGGAGCAAAATTGTAGTGGAGGAGAAAGTGGATGAGGTAGTGGAGTGGATGGCTTGCTCACCTCAGTCTCAGCCGGGTGATCTGCTGTAATCTGCTGAAACAGTATCCATATGTAGCCAGGGGTCAGACTCAGAGCGCTCCTCCTGCTCCACCATTCCTCTCCAGCAAAGCCCGTCATTTTCGTATGCAATTTGTGCGCGCATGCGTACGTGTTCAAAGAAGTTGCGTACCTTTTAAAACTGAACGTTCGTTATTAGTGCAAAACGCCACATAATAACGTATGATTTGTACGCAGATTCATCGAATAGATTCGTAGAATATACGAATCTTATGAAAAGTTCGACGAATGTTCGCGTATAAAATTTTGAATGATTCGCTCATCTCTAAACATCATCAGTCTTTCAGTTGTCCTATTCTGTCAGCTGGGTAACAACCATTAAAGCCAACATTCTTGGTCCTAAATAAGTTGAGCTGTGCAGCCATATAAGAGTGGAAAATGTAGCACTGCATGTTCTGTAGTCAGGAGTCTGGAAAACTTAGGTGATGACCTATATGGGAGCTATCATGGCAGCCATAAGGTAGGTTGATGGTTGTACAACTGTTGAAGGCAGAAGCGTAGCTCCAAACTCATGGGCCCTGATGCAAGCTGTTTGAAGGGCGTAGTGCTCTTGAAAGCATTGTGTCCTCTTTGGGAAAGTAGACATGGTCATCTATGTTATCTAGGTGCCTCCCAGATTTATCAACTGCAACTTTTAAAAAGCTTCAAAACAAGGCACAATATTACTCCAGTAGGGGGATGGTATAAAAAAAAATGCAGTTATATCTGTAGACAAAAGTGTTATGTTTAAAGATAAATCGATCAAAGAATGTTTGCTACATTTGGCAGACTTTAAGATTCCCCTCATGATAAATTTCCCCCTATGTGTGAAACCTGCCTTAGTGTAGGTGTGATGCTTTTTGCACTTTTGTTTTTGGTACGCAAACGGCAACAAGCTTTTTTCCTACTGGCATATTTTTTGTTTTAATAAAAAATGCAGAATGTTGAAGAAATAGCCTTTTTAGGTGTGTTCTAGTCCATCCTTTACAGGGAAAAAATGCCAGAAAAAAACTCTATTAAAAACACACTATTAGAAACATGCTGGATATTTCTGTCACTGGAACTAGTGCCAAGCAGCTGATTAGAGAGTATCGGGTGTTGCATCCCCATCAATCAGATTAGAAAAGATATATATATATATATATATTTTTAGTGCCTTGCGAAAGTATTCGGCCCCCTGGAACTTTTCAACCTTTTGCCACATTTCAGGCTTTAAACAAAAAGATATAACATTTTAAATTTTTGGTGAAGAATCAACAACAAGTGGGTCACAATTGTGAAGTGGAACAAAATTTATTGGATCATTTAAACTTTTTTTGTAATAATAAAACTGAAAAGTGGGGTGTGCAAAATTATTCGGCCCCCTTGCATTAATACTTTGTTGCGCCACCTTTTTCTGCAATTACAGCTGCAAGTCGCTTGGGGTATGTCTCTATCAGTTTTGTACATCTAGAGACTGAAATTCTTGCCCATTCTTCCTTGCAAAACAGCTCGAGCTCTTTGAGGTTGGATGGAGAGCGTTTGTGAACATCAGTTTTCAGCTCTTTCCACATATTCTCAATTGGATTCAGGTCTGGACTTTGACTTGGCCATTCTAAGACCTGGATACGTTTATTTTTGAACAATTCCATTGTAGATTTTGCTTTATGTTTGGGATCACTGTCTTGTTGGAAGATAAATCTCCGTCCTAGTCTCAGGTCTTTTGCAGACTCCAACAGGTTTTCATCCAGAATGGTCCTATATTTGGCTCCATCCATCTTCCCATCAATTTTAACCATCTTCCCTGTCCCTGCTGATGAAAAGCAGGCCCAAACCATGATGCTGCCACCACCATGTTTGACAGTGGGGATGGTGTGTTTAGGGTGATGAGCTGTGTTGCTTTAACGCTAAACATATTGTTTTGCATTGTTGGATTTTGGTTTCATCTGACCAGAGCACCTTCTTCCATATGTTTGGTGTGTCTCCCAGGTGGCTTGTAGCAAACTGTAAATGAGACTTTTTATGGATATCTTTAAAAATGGCTTTCTTCTTGCCACTCTTCCATAAAGGCTAGATTTGTGAAGTGTTCGACTGATTGTTGTCCTATGGACAGACTCTCCCACCTCAGCTGTAGATCTCTGCAGTTCATCCAGAGTGATCATCAGCCTCTTGGCTGCATCTCTGATCAGTCTTCTCCTTGTTTGAGATGAAAGTTTAGAGGGACGGCCCGGTCTTGGTAGATTTGCAGTGGTCTGATACTCCTTCCATTTCAATATGATAGCTTGCACAGTGCTCCTTGGGATGTTTAAAGCTTGGGAAATCTTTTGGTATCCAAATCCGGCTTTAAACTTCTCCAGTATCATGGACCTGCCTGGTGTGTTCCTTGGTCTTCATGATGCTCTCTGTGCTTTAAACAGAACTCTGAGACTATCACAGAGCAGGATGCATTTATACGGAGACTTGATTACACACAGGTGGATTCTATTTATCTTCATCAGTCATTTAGGACAAGATTGGATCATTCAGAGATCCTCAATGAACTTCTGGAGTGAGTTTTCTGAACTGAAAGTAAATGGGCCGAATAATTTTGCATGCCCAACTTTTCAGTTTTATTATTACAAATAAAGTTTAAATGATCCAATAAATTTCGTTCCACTTCACAATTGTGACCCACTTGTTGTTGATTCTTCACCAAAAATTTAAAATGTTATATCTTTTTGTTTGAAGCCTGAAATGTGGCAAAAGGTTGAAAAGTTCCAGGGGGCCGAATACTTTTGCAAGGCACTGTGTAAAAAAAAAAAAAAAATATATATATATATATATATATTTATTAGCCTCTATAAATTTGTTTTTGTGCAGGAATCAATCATATATACACACTAACGCAGAATAGCAGTTGCTTGTATGTCCCTATAACACCTTGCCTTCAAAGCCATTTTAATCCCATAATGAATATAAATTCTATTTTAGTCATTGGTTTTGCTAGGCACATTTTTTCATCTTTAATGCATTAAAAGAAATTCCCCTAGATGATCTATATCCTTGGAAAGGAGTGCCTGCAGAAAAGTACAGAGAAAGATTGAAATAAAATACTGCCATAATATAGGTTTGCACATTGTCAATTATTATTACATGAATTTTAACAGGAAACAACGCTTTTTTATGGTAACACAAAAAAAAGGCAATTTAAAGGGGTATTCCCATCTTGCTAATTCAGCCTTACCAGCAGCCAGCTCTGCTGTTCACTTCCTAGTTTCCTGCTTCTAAGGCTCGGCGGGCTTATGCATTTTGAGTGAAGGGCTGCCACTCCTCCTTATGACATCACAGTGAGAGCTCAGTCCTTGCGTGCTCGTTCATGTGGATAGTATGAATTTTCCACCATCACCCTCCAAAAGTGTACTAAAAAAGTAATAACTATCCTTACTTCAGCCAGCCCATTTTTCTTTATAATCATAAATTATCTTTCATATAAGAAATAATATTTTGGGCCAAAAATCGTTGGTGAATATAGTGGGTTTTTTTGGGATACTTACCTCTGTAGATGCAGGTCCGTGTCTCCAGCTTGTGATCCTGTCTTCTCTCTGTCCTCAGCGATGTCTGTGATCGCATACAGAGCATGCGCGGCTCTATATGCGAGCACAGACACAAAAGAACTACCGCGCATGCGCGGCTGCCCGCATCTGATACAGAGCAAGCGCAGCTCTGTATCAGACATCGCAGGGCAGAATGACGATGTGCGCATGCGTGGCTACGTGCACGCTCTAGCAGACAGCAGCGGCTGCCTGGGTGAAAATGGAGTGCAGTCTGCGCAAGCGCGGCCCGCTGGGACTCCGTGGAAAGCGGGCCGTAACCAATGGAAACGATCTGTAAACTATGGGGTAGGAAAATGTGATTTTATCTAAAGCAGGAAACTTTGGTTAATGACATATATTTACAAAAAACATCAAGGCCACCAGTATTCCATTTTAAAATGTGATCTTAAAGATGGGAATACCCCTTTAAGTACATTACAACCTCATGCATCTCCCCCCTGACACCCAATCTCCTGGAGCTTCTAGGGACACATTTTGCTTATTGCACCTGAGATTTGCATGTTTAATCTTTTAAGGCTTTCATTTCTTCTACCCATTAACAATAAAACTGTAACAATACTGGAGGCCACGGGCACAAAAGTGCTGCTGTCAGCATATTGTTGTTGCAGTAAAATAACTTTCTCAGGTAGCTACTACTTCCGTGTCATGATTATGTGTCAGTGTTCTATTATGAAATAATCTTTTATTGTAGGACTTCAAAAAAAGCCTTAATAGGCATAGGGAAATATAATTATATGGCAGCAACCCTTCCGCTCTAGTCCTTATAGAACTAGTTTCACATAGTAAGATCATCCCCCGACTTTGTTCACACAGTGCAGTTGTTTCTTTAATCAAAGCAAGGAGTGGATATTGAGGCTAGGGCTACACGGCGTCTTTTTGTAGCGCGACTGATTGATATTAACTATTGAAGGACAACTGCAGTCCACAAGATAGCATCTGGACCTCAGCTGCAGTTCAATAGTTACAATCAGTCGCGCTACAAAAAGTCACCGTGTAGCCCTAGCCTAACTGGTTGAGGCTCAGGGTATTTTGCATTTTTTAGGATACGTTTTAAATACATTTTGGTACATTATTTTAACAAGTATAACTGTCATATTTAAAATGGGCCCTGCATCACTTTAAAGGGGTTCTCCAGGAATGAAGAAAATGAAAATAATTAAATATTACTTTATTATAACAATATTCTCAAATACCTTTCATTAGTTATAATGGCTTGTTTTTTTTCTGAGGAGCAATCATCAGGGGATGATCCTGTCCTAATCACACAACAGGACAAGTTACTTCACAGCACTGAGCTAAAGAGCTGCTTCATCCTCCTCTCTGCTCTGCTTGTCAGTTATGATCCTGAATACAGATGATAAGATCTTCAGCTGAATCTGTGTAGGAATAGAGTTCATGGGGAGACATGTACAGAAAGGAGGGTGGGATGTGGCTAATGAGCAGGAGCTCTTCTATGCAGTCTCCATTACTACAGCCCCACATTACCACTGTCTGTCCTGTCCGTTCTCTCTCTACTTCATGTCTTCTCATGAACTCCATTCCTACAGGGATTCAGCTGAAGATCATATCTGTATTCAGGATCATAATTCCTGGCAAGCAGAGCAGAGAGGAGGCTGGGACAGCTCTATTGCTCAGTGTAGTGAAGTGACTTGTCCTCCTGTGTGATTAGGACAGGAATTTTGTGTAGTGATAGGACAATGGCCATTTTATTTCTCCTAATGACTGCTTTCTAGACAAAACGAGCCATTATAACTAATGATAGGTATTTGGGAATATATTCATAATAAATTAATATTTCAGTATTTTCATTTTATTTCCTGGAGAATCCCTTTAAGGACAGACTATTTGATTTTGTGAATATTCCTTGTCTCCCTTCATTTTCCTGACCAAATATTTAAAAAACATCGCTTCACTGATCTTCAAAAGGAAAACTATTTATAATCTCTGTGAATCTCCAACCTGCCAAATCCATTCTCTTATCTATACAGAAACGTTATGAAAAGTAGACAATTGTCTGTGTCATTGGCCATAAAAGAATTCATTTCAGGGGGAAAAAAACAACTGTGTATGTTACTTGAATATGTGGCCAAAGTTGAAACATTTTGTCTCTACTAATACAATGTGTGAGATGTGCCACTTATGCCTGACTTGTAGATGCTTCAAAGAATGAGCAAATGGACCTACGTCTAAACTAAATATTCCAAATTTACTATAGTGAGGAGTTAAAAGGATGATTATAATATTATTACTGATTATTCCTCTTATTTCCCACTTACTACCGTGCTATAATAACCCTGCTTACTAATAGGTGCTTCTGAAACCTGAACCATGGGATGAAAGTATAAAACATGTTTAAAAGCGTAAAGTGGATTTTTACATTTTTAAGTCAGCTAAAACTGAATGTGTTTCATTAACATCCTTCCTTCAAGGAAGGAGAGGCTACAACTTGAAAACACTGGGTCTTCTTTTATTTATCCCTGTTACATCAGTCACTTTGATCTTTTGTAAGCGCTGCACCTTTTCCTACTCAATCTTAAAACTGTACAACGTTTAATCATTGTATGCATTAAAAGAATCCATAGCCTTAACTATTTGACAGTTGGAGAACAGTGTGTGTTGGGTTATCTACTGGGCCCTCCGAATTCTGTAGATTCTGGCAGTATGGTTTTAAGGTGTGTGGACTGTTGTGGTGTGATTAAAACTTAATTTTAAGTATGGGTGGAAAGTGAGGGCAAGGTTAAATTACACTGAGCCCTTACAGTTGTGTGTATCATATGCTGGGACTGTGCAGTGCAATGAATAGTGCAATGAATAAAAAGTATCTTCGCCTGAGTTTTCAGAATACGAATCAGATTAGTTCATCTCAGAACTGGTAAATTCTACCATTGCAAATTACATTTAAAGAGAAAAAACCTGAAGAGTTAAAGGAATGGTAAACATAGAAAATAAATATCCCAATGTATATTTAAAGTGTACCTAAACTTTCAACAAACGTTGCATTAATCAACAGTACAGAGTGTGTACATGAGGCATAACACTATGCCTTACCATTATATGACTTGTGTCTGGCAATTAAAGCAGTTTTTCCTAGTGCATGCTGAATGTCTAGTTTGCAGTTCTCCCAGAGATGGTAGGTGGAGATTAGCTGCCATCCACTGCACATAGAAAGTAGAGGAGAATCTGCTTCCTAACCTTCTCTTACTAAGAATCAGCCCCAGGATCATGGATGACATTACATAGAAGTACTGACCTGTATGGTTGTGAATAAAGCACTTGAGCTCAGTTATAAACTTCATATTGAGCTGCAGCAATCTCTTTAATATCTCTTCTGGAGTCCTGTCTCAGTCTCTTCTTGCTCACTCTCCATCCCTTCCCCTCTCAAACGACTTGCATTAAAGGGGTTATACAGTATCTACAACAACCCCCCCCTTCCCATCGAGAGTGACGCTAGGGAGGCTCGTCCCCATCTGCCATTGGCTGCTTCTCCCCCACCCGACACCAGATGTTTTCATCCCTGTACAGGGAGAAGCAGCAGCGGTGGTGCCAGGATCAGGAGCGCCGCAGGGAGTGGGGTAAGTATATTTCCACACGGAGGGGCCCGGCCCATGGGGGGGCTATTGTAGATACTGGATAACCCCTTTAATGTGATGATCCTAGATGGATTCAAAGCATGTTTCAAAGAGAAAAGCATTTAGCGAAGGTGTGTGACATTTCTCTCTGAGAAAAGTTTCCTATTGTCGCTTTTGAATTATGCAAAGTTGTGTGTAACCCCATCCTGACTGGTGATTTCCGATTTTTCCATTTTTGTTTTTCACTCCCTGCCCCTTCCAGGAGCCATAACTTTCAGTTCACATAGCCACAGGAGGGCTTGTTTTTTTTTTTTGCGGGACAAGTTGCAGACAAGGAGGTCATTTGGTCATTTATTATACACCCACCAACAGAAACTGGCTAAAAAAAAGCAAAAAAATAGCCCTGTTTTGTGACTTTGAGTGCCCGTGCGCCTGAATTTAGGCACACATGACAGTTTTATGCTGCCTTGACCCACACAATCTTTATGTATCCCAGCAGGTCTGCTATGTCGTCCTTCCTTTTTCACACTGTCCTGTGTCTGTGAGGACATCAAGTTGCAGAAGGAGTCTCCCTCTTGCCTTGTCTGCATTAGGTCACATAACTTGTTAGGCCTCAACCCCTTAGCCATTTTATATGAGTGATAAGCAGAAAATTTTAATATTTTACATTTACTTTGCACATAAAAAGAAAATACTTTGAAGATATTTGTTTGCAAAAGCATTTTATTTCTGTTAACACAAACGATGAAGAGTTTGCTTTTGCTCCTTGGAATTTAAAGATGAGAAAGCCAAAATCCTTTGCAGTTATGCTATGGCAAAGGCATGCCCTGCATATTGCAAAGGCTAGCAAAACGCTCCTTGAAGGGAAAATAACGAAAAGCAACTTCTTTACTAAAATGTGTTTAACAGCAGTTCCCACATTGTTATCTCTGTCTAAGCTGAAAGTTCAGGGCCTGTTCTATTCAACTTACAGAAGAGGACAGCCCCCAAAATAACACTCCCCACAAATTCCAAAGTTAATTTATTGTAAGAGGCTTACTAAATCTCAAAAGGATTAATAGAACTTTTATGGGTGAGAAGAAATGGTTAGTTACTATTCTGATTATTGAGCACTGTAAGTTACATAGTGACTGTTTCTTACAATTTTCAAGCTTATTATTTATAAGATTTGTTTGCTGTCAATGAATGGTCACAATCAGAGAATAAGCTGAATACAGCCCTACTCCTGATTACAGCTGCAATTATATCTAGGTCAAAGTAATTCTCTTAATTAAAGAGGTTTTTGACATTGACTGCCTATCCTCAGGATAGGTCATCAATATCAGATTGGTGGGGGTTGAAGAGGCCTCCTGACAGCTCAAAAAGCACAGCAATGTATATTATATAGCGGATGTGCTTAGTCTTCCAGCTCAGGTGCATTCACACGAATGGGACCGAGCTGGGCCATGTGACCAATGACATAACGTCACTGGCCTAAGAGGCTGCAGCCTGCACCGAAACGTCTTTAAACTGATTGGTGGGGATGGTGTTTTTTCTTAGAAAAAGCCATCAATATCAAAATCACAGACAACCCCTTTTAAAGGAGGGGTTCCAGTTCTCAGAGTGGATGGTAGTTTCTTTCATCTCCAAAATCAGTTTCAAAGTAAGTATACGGCTATCTAGGGCAGTTACCCCCAAAAAATAACCATAGCTTTCTTGAAAAATCCATTCTCTGATCCGGACAAACTCTTTATTTTGATGCAAAGCAGGTAGGACTGCTGAGAAGAATCTGGCTTCCCTCATATTATTGGACAGTCCCAGAGATTTCAGAACTGGTAGCAATCAAACAAGGTAGGGAGGCAGTGGCTGGTGTTACTGGCAGAACAATGGTGCACCATACAGAGCAGCTCTGCCCATGGTGCACAGAAAACCTTATTTGCATACAAATAAAAAGTTGCTTTTCTCAGGATAAGAGCACTGGATTTCACAAGAAAGAAACGGTTAATGTACCTATGCTTACTGTGAAATGGATTTTACAGATGACATACTCCCTTTACCTTCTTTGCCCTGTGTGTCTGGTGGTTCTAACGAGTGGTGGGGAGATCCAGTTGTCAGACCCCCACAGATCTAGTATTTATCTCCTATCCCCAGGCTATATGAATAGGTACATTCTGCACTTAAGGAAATGCCCAAGATGGCCATTTGACTTACACTCGTAAGCAAGAAGTGATGTCACTGCTCCAGTAATTTTCTGAAGAAGCAGATATGAATGTTCCTGTGCGATACCAAGCACGGCCTGCTATACAATGTACGGCGCTGTGCTTGGTAAGCACGAAGAAGGCCACGACACTCACAGGACTGCTGGTACCTTCTCATACATGCTGACTGGCAGGGGTCCCAGGTGTCGAACCCCACTGATACGGATGACCTATCCTGAGAATAGGTCATCAGTATCAAAATCCTGGAAAACCCCTTTAACTTCTTAATAAATGCTATTTGCTGAAGTGAGACAACCTCTAATATTTGATTCTTTTTATAAACTTAGTAGAATAAGGTATTAGTAGCGGGATAAAGTGAAGAAATAAAAGAACTTGACAGAAATACAATCCGGTCACTGATACTTAACAGATGCTCGATTTTTCACATTATCTATGTAGGAAAAGAGTAACAAGTGTCAAACTGACTGATAACAGGAAGCAAAAGATTGAGAAAAAATGACAAAGGTTAATTCATATCCAAAAATATATTCAAGGCAGAAATCTAAGAAATGTAACGGATGAGAGGTTCTCCTTTAACACTTCTCTACACTGCACCTATATGTTCAGGGAAGGGATTATCTTTTAAATACACTTAGTAACGATGTGATTATAGGGTTTTGCGAAGAACATACTGTATGTCTTATTTAAGTGATGTTCTTTTCTTTAAAAAAAATACTCGAATAAATCATCACTGCACGTAAATAAATCATATTTCTAGGAACAATCAGAATCTCATATTAATTGGCTGTGGCAGCAGGTGTGTGGCTGCTGCTGCCTCCTCCTTCAGTACTAGTTGGTTTGCAGCTGTAATAAACTAATGTTTTATACGTGTCTAAGTGATTGTTTACAGGGAAACATTTAGTCTCTTAGGGACATTTCTGTGTGTCTTGTATCTCCAAAGGGACCAGAACGCTATCATCGTGTGATTTTATATGTACAATTAAAGACAACTGTGCATCTACAGATCACAGAATACACCATGCACATTTTACACACGAGATAGCAGTTAGCGCTGTATTCTCTTATCTGCTACACGTAGCCCAAGTAAAGCCTATTTCCTCTTCCAACAAGTTTCAAGATAGCAGTAGTATGATGAAGAACCCCTGTAGCTTGCAAGTACAACTGATAGCCCCTTGTGAAAAGGTCATAAATTACTTAAAGGCTATGTACACCTTCAGAAGCAATTTTACTCATTTTAGACTAAAAACCAATTTTTTTCAGTTGGTCTTTATAAAAAATATTGAGTCGTTCTGTCACAAAGGGTTAACCGTCTAGCTGTGAGAATCTACTTTTCATTTCACTGTGTGCCATTTAACGAGCCTTATTTCTACTTTACTAAGAGGTCACAAACACTTATTTAAGCCACATTCGTATCGGTAAGATGAGAACTGAGCTATAAGGAGTGTTTCTAAGGTCAGAGATAAGGAGTCCACCAGGTGAGCTGACTGACGGGGCAGAGAGAAAACTCAGATCCTGCTACTAGAGCATCTCAGCCCTGTACTGAAAAAAGGCTCCATATTTTTAATAAAGACCAATTTAAATGTTTTTTTTTTGCTCAAAATGAGTAAAATGCAATAATAATAAAAAAATGCCTCCAAAGGTATACATAGCCTTTAAAGTGCCCATACAGATCAGAGGAAATTCAGTGGGATATGACTATGATGTAACATCATGTGTATTTATGTGTCCTGACTCTTCCCCAGCAGCAGTTGTTGGAGGAAGGAAGAATCCGGTAGATTCGAGTCAGAATGCCTGACCCTCTTTCATACATGTGTCTGGCAGCTGCTTATACCCTTTTGCCCACTGAAAACACATGCATGTGTATTATATTAATCCAATGGAAACTGATTTTTTATGTGATTTACAGATGTAGAACGTAACGTGCCATATAAAGTAGCCTAAAATGAGGAGCACTCTAAGCACTTATATGTAAAAAAAAAAAATATATATATATATATTAAATCATTACACAAGAAAAAAAAAATTCCCCATTTATGTTGTTCTGCATGATGTCCGAATGGAAATATTCTTGTAAAACTCCAGAAGATGAAAACCTCTACCAGCTTTTATTGTGAATGTAACCAATGCTGGTATGCCTGTGAGCTAAACAGTCTTCACTCCAGGCTTATACATTTTCCCAACACCGATACATTGTAGCAAATTATAGTGAAAGGAGAAACATTTTTTTGATCTTTATTCATTACTCAGGTAATTGCCTTAAGTGGATGCAATTTCTCAGCGGTATATGCACATGTGGCAGATTTGTTTCAGAGATTTCCAAGAATGAACATTTGTCCCATAGCTGTGAATGGGGTTGTTTTTGCGACAAGCACATGTATTTCCACAAGTGAAATTCAAATGAATGAGGCAGACGGAGAAATGTCTGTGCCATGTGTGTATTTACTTTCCACTTTCAGGTCTTTAGATGCAGTATTTGAAGGCAAAGCCAGGAAAGGATTCAAAAAGCAGGATTTCATTTACTCGTGCCCTCTGTTTATCATCCTTTCCTGGCTTTGGCTTAAAAAAATCCTGAAGGTGAAAACTCTGACTAATGCCTTCCATTCATGGATGGCAAATAGTTCTAGAAAGCATTGAGGAACTGAAACAAACTTTATTAGAAAAAAACAAAACAGCTATGCATAGGACACCATAAGAAAAGTAGTTCTTTGATGAAAGATGAGTTCATGGAGCTGATGGGAAAACATGGACCTATATTTCCAGTTATCGGGGCTATAGTGTTTGGCTACTTTCACACTAGCGGTAGTCACTTTCTGAAACTGAAGTGTGGGCAGGGCCATTGTCCAGAACCTGAGTTGGGGGAGAGAAATGTCATCTACAGCAGCTAGAAGCTGGAGTAGATTTCAGACTGACGCATGGACTGGTGGTTGAGGCATTTATGACGAGGCCTGCTTCAGCAGTGCAGGGTCCATCAAGTCCGCCCTAGCACACACCAGTCCAAATATATCTGTTTAATGGCTCGAGGGCAAAAAGCCATTGTGGTATGAAACTACCCAATTGTAGATTCCTCAAAATAATGTATGCCTTAAAGGGTCTGTCTCACTTCAGCTAATCACATTTATCATGTAGACAAAGTTAACACAAGGCACTTACTAATGTATGGCGATTGTCCATATTGCCTCCCCTGCTGGCAATGCTCATTCCCATGGTTACAACCACCCTGCAATCCAGCAGTGGTGGTCATGCTTGCACTATAGAGGTTCTGCCAAATAGTGGTGCATAACAAGGAGTGCCTTGTCTTTCGGCAGGTGCCTAGCTGAAAACGTTCTACAAATGGCCATATAATGTTCTGCCAACAGCAATTCCTTATAACTCCCCCCCCCATAAACATGCATCCTTGGCTTGCTTGAGCAGGCAAGTTAATGGGAAAAGGAAAGTAAGCTCCTGCTAGACCGCTGTCTGCATGTACCTCCAATGAGAACAAGGGAACAGATATTTTGAACTCAAACACAATTTCTGATCGTTCTCTGTTGTCAGGGGGAATGAAAGGCTGTTCCCACATAAGGTAAATTGTGGGCTTTAATGTGTATTCCCTGCTTAAAGGGGTTATCTGACCTCTGCATAGGTCTTTAGCATCTGATCGATGGTGGTCCAACACCTGGGACCCCTACAATCAGCTGTTTGTGCTTACCCTAGGCCAGTGACATCACGAACATCAGTCAAGTGGCCTAAGCGCAGCTCAGCCCCATTCCGGTATGACTCCTTAGAAGGGCAGGCTGTTGGCATTATTATGAGAGAATACCTTTCAAAGGGGTTGTCCGGTTTCAAGAAGAAATGGGACAAATAAGGGTATCGATCTGTAACAAATAACAGGCTTCCCAGCGACAGTGGTGAGGTCATGCCGACAACTGCAGCCCATGACTGGCCTCAGAGGTGCACTGAAGTCGCCAGTGATTGGCTGCAGCAGTCAAGTGCTGTCGACATGATGTCATCACTGTAGCTGGGAAAACTGGAATAAACAGTGACACAACAGGATTTGTCAAGTAAGTAATCGTCTATTCTTCTCACACGAGTTGTCCAGGATCTGTCAAGTAATTGTCTATTCTTCTCACACAAATTGCCCAGTTTCCTCCTCAAACCAAACCTTTTGGTGGTATAAAGAAAATGGACATTTATGAGCGGTCTCATAACTGGTTAATTTTTACACCCAATAAGCTATTTTAGAAAAGGTAACCCATAAAATGGTTATGTAGTGGTTAATCTCTCTCTTTTTTTTTTTTAAATTACCTACAGTTTCTTCTTAGAATCTGAAACAAAAAAAAAAAACCCTCTCAGCTTATGTTCTTATTGTCTGGGGAAAAAAAAAATATAACTAGTTTCCCAAGGTAGAAAACCAGCATAATTTCTAGGATGCTGAGATCTACTGCTGTCACCCAAAACACGCAAGGACTGTTGCAACGGACCAAGCTCTTTCCCTCACACATGCTATAGAAAAAGCCAGAAGAAACACCACTGACTTGACACCATGATTTCTGGTACGTACACAGATGGGAAATTCTAGCTTTCAATACAATTGCCTTTAAAAAAAAAAACTGAGTTCATGCAACTCATATCATGCCTCAAAACAAAATCTAAATATTAAACACTTAACAGATTAGATCTAAAATCTGAAAAACTGCAAGGTTTATTGGGATTCATTAGCAACATGGTTTTACATGAGAAAGTCAAGGAACCCATCAATAATGTTCAACAAAGCTGTGCTCTATTATATACATTGTGAAGATGACATGATTTTTGTCAGTACATTGTTACAAATACGTATCAGGATGTTGCCAAATACTTTATTTAAATAAACGTTAAAATAATAAAAAAAAAAAATCATTCAAGGCACAAAGAATTCAGCTGTAACCTTAGTAATTATTAATCACCAAGAATTCATTCCATACAGTGAAGTACAAAAACTTTAATGAAGAAGGTAACAACGAGTACAATTTATTTTTTTATTTTTTTTTTACATGTTCCGGACAACACAAAAAAAGTTACTTGTGAATTTCGAGGAAATATGAAGCAACACAACTTTCATGGATCCATTGTGAAAGGTCAACCCACGGTGAGGTCAAGGTGAAGATCTTACAAAAAAAAAAAAAAGTGTTCCATCAAGATTTCTTAGTAACCACGAAATTAGAATGGCTAAAAGGTGCAAAAATATTTCACCTCTTTAAAAAAAATAAAAAAAAATCTCACACGTTTTAGGGACATCTTGATTTCCAGTGGAGGGCTTACAACATAATAACCACCCAAGATATTTGCAACGATGAAGGAATGATAGGATTTGTAAGACGAAAAGTGACAGTGAGGCAATTACAAAGACAGCATCACAAAGCCAAACAGTAAAACGGAATATAATGGAGAGTCATCCGGCTGCGACGTTTCAATGGAAAAGCTGAGGTGTACTAAAATGTAGCACGTATGTGGAATTGCAAGAACGCCAGACTGACTCATCTATACAAAGTACTGCCATGGTCAGCATGCCAAAGACATGATTCCTCCAACAACAATAAGGTGATCGGTCCCATTTCAGCAGCCCACAAAATGTTCTGGACAAACACCTGGAAAAATTCTATTTACAACTAAAAGATTACTTGATTCTTAAAATGTATAAAAAAATGCAGTTTTGGCACCACCTGTAAGGCAATGCGCAAGAGAAGTATTATATAAGAAAAATGCACAGTGAAGGCTCAGGCCGACAGGATGATTCTGTGTTACATGCCCCAGGATTGTGCAACTGTAAGGTGTCCAGATTTCATTCTGCTTCTTTATATATAGATTTATATCTTACAGGCTTGCAAGGAAACATTGCAGAACACAGAATAAGGCAGCATGCATGCTTAAAAGGGAAAAGGAAAAAAATAAACTATACATTATTTCCTTAAATAACCTAAACAGGCGAGAGAAAAAAATGTCCTCTAACTGCATTTCATAAAACAGAGGATTTTTTTTGTGTTTTTTTAAACTATTCAAATTATTAAAATAGTCTGTTCAATGTCTGTACAAATAACATTCCTACAATTACAGTATACATACAATCAAGATACCTTCTCCATTGTGTGGCCTAGTAAATAGCAGTGACTTTTGAAAAAATTTACAAGACATGAACATAAATAAAGCTAATAAAACTGGCAAAGTACAGTACTGGTCCGCCGTTCATTGAGAGTCTTAAATCACTCCAAAAGCCATCAAGCTATAACAGGGTGAAGTCAAATGCAATCTACAGGAGAGAGAGTAGATATAATCAGCGTTAGGACTATGAGACACTGGAATTTATTACACAGTGAACGTGCACTACGAAATATTTTCTAAAGCTGGCTGTTTAGGGCAAAAAGGGAAGTATTTAAAGGTATATTGCCACAGTCAAAATTTCTCACTTATTCCCAGCCCTAGCCTATCTTCACCTGTTCCACAGACTTTGAATGGAAACATCACACATGCCTGACCACCCCTTCCTTCAAACTCATCCTACAGTGGAGAGGAATTGGTAGGTTGGGACCCTCTATTCTGGAGATTTGGGGTGGCTACAGCAGGCAGACATTTATCACCCATCCTGTGGATAGGTGAGAAGTGTTAATTGTAGGAATATCTCTTTATGTGGACACAGCATTTTTGAAAGAGTGACCGTTCAAGCAAGTTCCTAAAAACAAAGCTGGACCGGCAGAGGGAATCATACATACTTGATCCTTGCTGCTGGGTTCCTGCTCCTGTAATCCTCCACCTCCACTGCTGCTCTCTAGTCTCCTCGATCCAACATCTGATTTGGGACTGGGTCATGTGATGCATGGGGAACACATCACCAGTCATTGGCTGCACCAGCAGTGGGGGAACGAAGGAGCCAGAACCCTGTGTGTGTATCAAGTAAAAGTATGAATCCCTCTGTAGGTCCAGCCAAGTTGAGGAGGGTCTGCCTGAAAGGTCACCACGGGTGAACAACTCCTTTACGGTATTATACTGTATGTGGCAAGTGGGTCATTTTACTTTGGCAAGCAAGTGACAGTGGACAATCTGAAGGTATAAAAGGAAAATAACATTACATTTTCAATAATTAGTTTTACAAAAAAAAACCAAAAACCAAAAAAACTATTGTTTTAAAATAAACTGTCAGTATGGCCTCATATATTACTTTATACAATAGTAGCTGAACGAACTATATATCATACCCAATTATCAGTTTAGGGGTCCAGATAAACTTGAACGGTAAGCTGCAAGAGGCTCGGGTTTTCACTTTCGGCTCAGGTGACTGACACATGAGCTGCGGTAAAAGCTGAACTAACAAGCTCTTACTATTACAATTCAGGCCTATGCAGACTGATGACAGGTTTGTTTGCTTTAATGGGGAAACATTTTGCATGGTTGCTTCTACCTTTAAACATCATCTTACCATATAATGACATTTTTAGAAAAGGCCACAGTCTTTGAGATTGTTTTTTATGATGACATCAGTCACTGCATCAAATACAAACTGCACGTTCTTGGTATCTGTCGCACATGTGAAGTGGGTGTAGATTTCCTTTGTATCCTTTCTTTTGTTCAGATCTTCAAATTGACACTGAATATATGCTGCAGCTTCTTCGTACGTATTTGAACCTGTTAACACAGACATTAACTTATTTTAATATATTCGCTACAGAATAACATATCTATGTATATCTTTATATATCATAACTAGAGATGAGCGAGCATGCTTGGCCGAGCCTGCTCGAGTGCCATTTTTGCGTACGCATTTTAAAATTCGTACGCTATTCATACGCATATTTTAATCTATACGCAAATGCGTACGAATAGCGTACAAATTGAATTTGCACGCTATTCGTACGCATTTGCATATAGATTAAAATATGCCTATCAATAGCGTACGAATTTTAAAATGCATACGCAAATACGCAAAAATGGCACTCGAGCATGCTCGGCCGAGCATGCTTGCTCATCTCTAATCATAACATATATAAAGCCTTAAAGGGTATCTCCAGAATGGGAGTCCCCTGGCCTGTGACTTCATCTACTTGGAGAATGAATGGACTATGGCCTGTGACTTCATCTACTTGGAGAATGAATGGATTATGGCCTGTGACTGCAACTATTCGGAGAATGAATGGACTATGGCCTGTGACTGCAACTATTCGGAGAATGAATGGACTATGGCCTGTGACTGCAACTATTCGGAGAATGAATGGACTATGGCCTGTGACTTCATCTACTTGGAGAATGAATGGACTATGGCCTGTGACTTCATCTACTTGGAGAATGAATGGACTATGGCCTGTGACTGCACTTCGGAATGATGGACTTGGCCTGTGCATCTACTTGGAGAATGAATGGACTATGGCCTGTGACTGCAGCTATTCGGAGAATGAATGGACTATGGCCTGTGACTGCATCTACTTGGAGAATGAATGGACTATGGCCTGTGACTGCAGCTATTCAGAGAATGAATGGACTATGGCCTGTGACTGCATCTACTTGGAGAATGAATGGACTATGGCCTGTGACTTCATCTACTTGGAGAATGAATGGACTATGGCCTGTGACTGCATCTACTTGGAGAATGAATGGACTATGGCCTGTGACTGCAACTATTCGGAGAATGAATGGACTATGGCCTGTGACTGCAACTATTCGGAGAATGAATGGACTATGGCTGTGACTGCAACTATTCGGAGAATGAATGGACTATGGCCTGTGACTTCATCTACTTGGAGAATGAATGGACTATGGCCTTTGACTGCAACTATTCGGAGAATGAATGGACTATGGCCTGTGACTGCATCTACTTGGAGAATGAATGGACTATGGCCTGTGACTGCATCTACTTGGAGAATGAATGGACTATGGCCTGTGACTGCATCTACTTGGAGAATGAAAGGACTATGGCCTGTGACTTCATCTACTTGGAGAATGAATGGACTATGGCCTGTGACTGCATCTACTTGGAGAATGAATGGACTATGGCCTGTGACTGCATCTACTTGGAGAATGAATGGACTATGGCCTGTGACTACATCTACTTGGAGAATGAATGGAATATGGCCTGTGACTGCATCTACTTGGAGAATGAATGGACTATGGCCTGTGACTGCATCTACTTGGAGAATGAAGGGACTATGGCCTGTGACTGCAACTATTCGGAGAATGAATGGACTATGGCCTGTGACTGCATCTACTTGGAGAATGAATGGACTATGGCCTGTGACTGCATCTACTTGGAGAATGAATGGACTATGGCCTGTGACTGCATCTACTTGGAGAATGAAGGGACTATGGCCTGTGACTGCAACTATTCGGAGAATAAATGGACTATGGCCTGTGACTGCATCTACTTGGAGAATGAATGGACTATGGCCTGTGACTACATCTACTTGGAGCATGAATGGACTATGGCCTGTGACTGCATCTACTTGGAGAATGAATGGACTACAGTCACTTCTACGGGACTCGGTCTATGTTTCCATGACCTGCCTCTATCAGATATCTATGTCGTATCTTGTGGATGGGAATGCCCCTTTAATGTTCTTGCGTACTGCTAAGATACAATTATGATCATCACAATCTCTTGAGACCCTGACCAATTTGGAGAACACCCAGTACCTTCAGAATTTTTCCCTCATATTGGTGCTCCTGGCCACTGGACATACATAATCAGTGAAGGAGTTGCAGTGATTAAATAGAGCTGCCAGCCCTTCAGTCTATGGACTGTGGGGTCCACACACCACATTTACAACCCATCAGTAAGTGATGGCATATACTAGTGATAGAACCTACTTACTATAAACTGAAAAGTCTTTATGGAGATGTGCTTTATTAACCATGTTCTGACAGACACTTTGCCAAAATAATATGCCTAATTCATAACCAACATTTCCAGTATATGGCAGTGACAAATAATGAAGCGTAATCAGATGGAAGAACATGGGTGTCTTTTCCCAGCTCAGGTACCAGTAACAGCTGCTGCCTAGCCTTGATAGGGCTTCGTTGGACCTTGTGCACTATGGGTTCTCGGCATGTACGTGCATACAGATGACTGGTACAACTAGTTACAATGATATCACAGCCATCGGTGATCTGCATACAACATGTAGAGAACATGTAGATCACGTGTGATCCCCATTGGGGACAGCTTTATGCTAATGTCTGTAAAGGGCTGTGGAATATAGTAGTGCTATACAATTGCGTAACATAAAATACATAAATGTCTGCCCCTAGAGGGTAAGTAAAATCCATACACATACAAAGCAGTAAATCATACAATACACAATAACTGTCATCCGATCCTGAAGACTTTATTGTGCTCAGCAATCTAACATGTATGAGTCAACGGTCGCCGGAAAGAAAGGTCCAGGTAAGTGTCCCTGCACAGAACTGACTGTGACATGTCAGAGGGTCATCACCAACTGGAAAACATCTAGGTGGACCTTTAGTGTACACTGCAGGCAATTCAATCATAAGCTTCTAGAGGGAATTATACAGGATTGGCTCAACACACAATCTTAATAGAAGCTCCAGAATTTTTACATCTTGGAGAACACAATTAGTTACTATAACAGATGCCAGAAGAGGCGGCAGGTCTCCTTTAAAGCGTTGCCGTTTTATACATGGGCTCGTACATATGGACTGAACATCTGTAATAGAAAATTCAGTAAAATGCAGCACATAAGGCTGTGGATGACACCTACCTGCATATTCTGGGTAACAAATCGTTAGAGGACTTCTCTTGATTTTTTCTTCAAAGAGATCTTTTTTGTTTAGGAAAAGGATAATGGAGGTGTCTGTAAACCACTTGTTATTGCAGATGCTGTCGAATAATTTCATGCTTTCATGCATTCGGTTCTAGAGAGAGGAACATAAAAATGAGAGCGGCAATCTCCAGTTCTTGCTGTGACATATAAACTTTTACTTCACGCGTAACAGGATGCTAGCTAACAGATATTTACAGTTATGACTGGCAATGACCGCACTCCACATCTCGACCTATGAGTAAGGCCCCATTCGAACGACCATGTTTCACGGCCGTATACGGGCCGTGAAAGCCCGGCCTGTGCTGCCCCAGAGGACGGGAGCGCACGGCGTCATTGGTTGCTATGACGCCGTGCGCTTTCTGAGGCCGCCGCTGCCGCACAGTGAAACACAATGGGGCCTAATTCGCCATATGACCACCGTGCAGACGTTGTGCCTTGTATTGCTGCTCTAGCCTATTCATCTCAAAGGAACTGAACTGCAATATCAGACACAACCCATAGAGGCACTGTTTCTGGAAAAAAGCAAACCTGTTTTTTTAACTACATGGGTAAGGATTAAATTCCACAGATCTCTGCAGGTTTGTAGGGACTGCCCACCATCCCAGAGACATTCATGGAAATAATAGCTCCTTGCATATTCCGATTCTTTCATCCTTGATCACGTTTGATGTTTCAGACACATTAAATTCTATTACATGTCATTTTGAAACCTATGATCTTAATTTGAAATAGCAGGTGTCTTCCAAGTCGCTGGGAAATCTAGTGACGTTACATAAGACCGACAGAAATACGGAGCAAAATCACCCCTTTCAAATAAACCAGCTATGCCTTGCGGGACACAGCAGCTAATTCCTTAGCAGAGGCTTACGTGTCCACTAGGCTTATGACATTCAGCAGGAGGAACGAGGGACTGAAGCGTCAGCTTACACCAAAAGTGAAAAGGTCACAAAAAATCCTTATGACTACTACAAAAGCGGTTTCTCATTTTATAACTGAAGATCTTGTAAGAAACCTTCAGAGTAAATCACCTCTTTGCAGGTTGTCATTCAGAGTCATGTGCTCTAAACTGTGATTAACGTCCACGTCATCATCGCAATTCATACAAAGGGCAGACGAGATGAGAAATACGCAGCCGGCAGTACTATCCACTGACCCAACCATACTGTTTAAGTTCTGCTCACCAGGCAGAAGACTGACACTTATTCCATGCCAAATCTGTTTGTATACTGCCTTCCCAATTAAATTTGGTGGTCAGCCTCAGATTTCTTCTCCACACTCTTTTAGACAGGTGAATTCCCCACAAGATTAGTGAGCCTTAGACTCTCAGTAGTCCTAATACTTTAGGTTACTACTTGACAATCGTGAACCATGGGTGGAGACGTGGAATCTTCTCGTAGTGATCTGGTGACGTCACACACACACACACACACACACTCAGCCATGTCTGTGAAGACCTGCACTTTCTTTCTGCTCACCTACTTTCTCACTATTTACAGATATGTATATGGGAACCCCTTTCTGTTGACCAGCGAGGGTCCTTCTGGTGGGATCTACATGGATGAGACCATTTATCCCATGGTTCCAAAGTCATAGCAACTACAGGACTCTCAAACTGCAGTCTATAAATGCACAGGTAAAAGGGAAGTACATAGGGCAGAACTATAATGGTATAGTATCAGTACAGTTAACTTTAATTTCTCCATTTTGACTTATTTTTAAAACCGGTTTCTCCATAAAGAACAGAGATTACAGTAAAATGTTAAACTATAAAGATCTGAAGGTGGCGAATAGCTGTAAGAAGTATAAGCCATAAAGCCGGAGCGTACTTCTGGGCATGCAGATAGCATCGTCCGCCCTTTTTAACCTTCAGTACTTACCATCTCTTCATCTTCAGCTAGGACCAAATCGTAATCGCTCAGTGCCACACAGAAAATGATGGCAGTAACTCCCTCAAAGCAATGAATCCACTTTTTTCTTTCAGATCTTTGACCGCCGACATCAAACATCCTGAAAAGAATGCGAGGGGAAAATGATCAGCACAGTCACCGCTAAATGTGCTGATGAATCGCAGCTTTGAAGGCAAAAAAACAAAATGATTTCTATCAACCTTTGCAAGAAACACATGGCTATTTTCAAATATCTATGTGATTAATGGGCAGCATTCTTCACATACTATCAAGGAGAATTTCACACTACGGACTAGATCTTTGAAGTGGACATGTCAGCGGAAATGCCTGATCTGATTACAACTGGTCAATGTCATCTGGGTTGTTTGCATTCTAAAATGTAGTCATGGACATCGGATGAATGGTGACTGAACCTGATGATTTTTCCAGCACCATCCAACTGTATAATGCTGATGTGGGCCTTCCAACTATCACCCTTTTTTTTTTTTTTAATTTTATTATAACAAGGTACCTGCAATCGGCCCATTTAAAAAATTTGGAAGACCCTCTTTAATACACATTAAAGGGAACCTGTCACCATGGAAATGTAATGTATGCAGCATGTTATAGAGCAGGAGGAGCTGAGCAGATTGACAAATAGTTTTGTGGGTAAGGATTTAGTAAAACTTGCAATGTATTCATCTAAATTCCTGATCATTCTGGGCTTTGATGTCAAGACAGTTCTATCAGTGACTGACACCCTTCCTCTATGACACTGCATACAGAGATAGCTACACAGATAGCTGTCAATCACTGATAGGACTTTAAAGCTCAGGAAGAGCAGAGATTAAATTGCATAAGTTACAAGTAAGACCCCATACACATGACTGTATCCGTTTTGCAGTCCACAAATCACACATCCACAAAAGCACAGATACCACTTCATTTTCATGTGGCCCACATCCTGCCTTGTGTTAAAAATGCTTATTCTTGCTCGTAAATCTGAAGAATAGGGCATGTTCTTTTTTGCAAAATGGCAGAACGTAATACAGATGTGGACAGCACAATACTAATTCCCATAAAAGTATGTGTCAATCTGCTCAGCTCCTTCTGCTCTATAACATGCTGTTCAATGTGACAAGTTCCCTAAAAAATACCGCTACAAGGTCATATGCCACTCGAGGACACATAACCGCTGAGGTCACTCATTAGTTGCAGTGGTGTACTTGACTCTGCTGATGCAGAAGTTGATAGAATGGGAACAGAAGTTCGGCGAGGGAGGCGGAATGGCGGCAGACAACTGAGAAGCTGGTGACAAACTACATTCCACTGCGTGAGTACAGATAATGATGGTCCTCATCACCAGTGCTTACTTAGGACAGATCCTCTTATTAAAGGCCATTTTATGCACTGATAACATGTCCACTTCAAAAAGGAAGATTTGATTTAATCCTAAAGGATCAACATGAAGACTATGGCTAAAATGAACAACCTAAAAGCAGGAATTAAACCAGTGAAACCAAACATACTTTCATACTGGAGATTAGTCTGAGAAAGAAAGAAACAATAGAAATCAATCATTAATAGACATAGACTAGTGCAGAAATTAAAGAAATAAAGTAATATAAACTATGGTCTCCATAACACAAGAACTGCATTTATGGAAACATTTGCAACAGAATGGAGGAGATTTATCAAACTGGTGTACAGTAGAACTGGCTTAGTTGCCCATAGCAACCACTCAGATTCCACCTTTCATTTATCACAGCTCCTTTGGGAAATGAACGGTGGAATCTGATTGGTTGCTATGGGCATACCAAGCTTTCAGACAATACCCGAATGACAGCAACGTGTTCAGTACAAGGGAAGATATCACTGATAGAAATCGGGATGCTGTGAATGCACCTGAAAGTGAAAGTAAAAGCAGGTTTTACCCACAATTATTCCCGACTCGATTTCTAACAGTGATTTCTCCTCGGTTGCTTGGACTTTAGCTGTCATTCTGGTTTCTAGCTGCAACCATTCAGGAGATAGCAGCAGGAGAAAGCAGCCCCCCCCTTCCAGTTAGCTACTTTTCCCAAGAGGAACATTTGGGAAGCCTTCATTATTGTCCACTACAATGCCCAACGTAACAAAGAAAATATATCACTGTGTGAATGTACAGTGTGTAAGTGATAGAAAGCTATATGTGGCACTTAAAGGGGTTGTCCCAGAATGACAACGTATCACCTATCCACAGGAGAGTTCTTGCTTGAATGGAGAGATGGTCAAATGTGCACTGCTACTACATTCAAAGTCTATGGGATTTTCGGAGACTCTGCTCTCTTTGGTAGTCCCATAGGCATTGAATGGGATGCAATGCGGATGCTCACTTCCTCTCCATCCAAATAAAGGACGGGGAATTTCTGTTCTTCTGATTGGTGCAGGTCTAAGCAGTTGAATCTCCACATTCAGACACCGATCCTGTGGATAGGTCATAAGCTGTCATTCTGGGACAACGCCTTTAACTTCACTAGTTGTTGGTCCTAAACACCATTATTACTATGTATAAGTCTACACTCCGCAAGAGGTTCATCACAACATAATCCGAAGAAAAAAAAATTCCAAAAAAAAAACAGGTTACAAATAATAATCAACAGTAAAACAGCAGCAAATATGCCACATGTGAACACCACCTAAGGAACGTTATACTTTATCATTTTAAAACTAAAAAGCAAGCCAGGAACCTCCAGCACTCCGGCTGTTGTAAAACTACAACTTTCAGCATGCACACTTGCTCAGCTCTTCTCAGAATTTCCACAGAAGTTAAAGGGGTTGTCCAAGTTATGGAAAAAAATATATATAGCACTGTAAATCTGATAGGTAGCAATATATAACTGAGTTCAGCAAGTTTTAGGCAAAAAAAAATTATATTTCCTAATTTCCCTGGTTCTCTTCTGGCCTTTGTTTACATGCAGTAATAACAATCTCAGCCCCTCCCCCCCTTCTCTGCAAAGGCAGTGAATATAAGTGCTGTGAGTACATGTCTGCCTGCTGGGATACTCAGCAGCATGTTGTTTGTGTAGGACTACAAGTCCCAGCTGTACAATGACACTGCTGATACACACAGGAAATTCTCCCTACCTGTTCTTGTACAATACAATTCCTCTATAGCTCCTTGCCCAGCATTTGTCTCCTCTCACTGCTGCAGCTACTATTTGTTGTAAAGCCTTGAGCCCTCAGTGTGTTCTGGCTGAAGGGGTTAATGTTTTATCTGAAGGAATCCAGGGAGAGAGAAGATAGCAGGCCCAGCAAAGAAAGGGGGCATGGGCAGTGACATCTCGTGTACAGACTCTTATCTGAACTCTGAGGCTTGTACACCAAACATCATAGACCAGGGAGATAAGGTGACATCACAGGTCATGTGACCCTCAGTCAACTCTGAGAAACCAGCAGCTTTAGAAACACAAAGTATATGGGAAAGTTGTTATACCTGACAAGTTAGTAACATATAAAGAACAAAAAAATAACTCGGACAACCCCTTTAATGGAGCATGTTAGGAGTTGTAGTCTCACAAAAGGTTGCTAACCCCTGATGCAAGTTCTAGTTACGAACCAATTAGCGAAGATCCTATGCAATGCCTCTTCTGAAGCCTACAAGCCAAGGCAGGTTGAATAACAAATCAGCAATTCAGCAGCCAAAGAGAATTCCTTGCATCTCTTATTGGGATATTCTCTAGAGATCCATCTACAGCATGGAATATGCATTTGGACTAATCGAAATATATTTTTAGTAAGCAATTTCACTTGAGCAATTCTGGCTGTAATCCTCCACAGATTACAGCTTGCTATGCTTCTTACTGCAGATTTTACCTTCCTGCCGGCCTATGAGCCGGATTTCTTTCACACCCAGAGCAGAAAAAAAAAAGACCTTTGTCCTGCTCTTCCTCCAAAGTTGTACACACTTTATAGGAATTAGAATCACAATAGTGAAGGCGTAAAAGCATAAAAAACAGTGTGGTTATTATGTTTTTATGCTTTCACTACTGTGGTTTTAATTCCAATAAAGTGTGCACAAAGGTCTTTTCCTACTGAACCCGTTCTGCATCTTCTCCAACTTTGGGTCTCTGTTTCGTTGCAATGTGGCCGACCGGGTACAGCTGGCAAGCCTCTCACCTCATGCAGTCTAGATGACTATTCACAACACCAGTAGGTGAGCATTTTTTCACCTACTGGGTATCACCTATATGTGCAATCTTTCAGTATTTTTTCTAGTTTTACTGACTTCTTCCATAACCATGTAGATGACAATAATGATTGTGTGGTGCACATACAGTTAAATCCATTCAATCCTGTATCAGCACCACTGCTCCAACGCTTTTGTTTACTCTGCTGCAGTGATGACGTCATGTTGACAACACATGACATCATCATTGCAGCAGAGCAAACAAAGCACAGGGAGATTTACCAGGTGAGTACTGCATCTTATTTTATCCCATCCCCCCTCATCCAGACAGTTTACATCATATTTGAGAATTATATGCATTCACATTCCTATGGTGTCATTCACACTGGCATATTACAGATGCGTATTAATTGTTTTTTTGTAAACATTTGCAGATGCATTTTTGCAGCATCTTCCAAACGATCTTTAAGGCACCATTTTAGCATATAGAGGTCAATGAGCTGAATTTAAAGATACAATAAATAACAAACTCAGCAGAACAAATCATATGACATAATACGCAACGTGCATCTGTATTTTAATCGGCAAGTGTGAATGAGCCTTTAATGTGGGGACTGGACAAGGCGCTAGCAGCTGTTGTGGTGGCATGTGAATAAACCTGGTGAATGCAGCGACCTATGTTTTACAAGGTGGTTATTCAGGCTGCTGTCTCAAGGGCTTGCCCAGCACCTGTGAGCTTCTATAAAGCGAGAGAACGTCCTCACATAGGAGACAGCTCATCTGGATCTTACTGGAAACGAAGAACTACAGGGGACATATAAAGTCTGCGCTTTGTAAAATGTACTTGTACTTTGGCCAGATCATCCGCAATAAGGTGGACACTTCACCAAGCTAAACAAGGTTCCATTGTTTGCTGAAATATACTGCTAAGAAATGCTGAAAACATTCTGAACATTCTTAAAATGAATCTGTTAAAGGGCAGTGTATCATTGACATAGTCCATGTGGAAGAATACAGTGGACTGATAGTTACGAGCCCCCCCCCCCATATTCCTTCCACCAGTGACCATTTGGCTGCCCATGTCTATATGCACACACAGCAGCCATCAATCACTGGTGAGCAGGGCATGGGAAGACAGGCAGAAAATGAATACACCTCATAACTCTCAGTTCCACAATTTTTTTTAATTTTCTTGTGCTTTTTGAGCTCCTTTTACAGGGAAGTAAATTATAATAAATCTAACTAGCGCTGAAACACCTTCATTCTGGGGATCGCAGTCGATTCAGCAGATAATGGAAGGCATATTCTATAGAAAATCTGTAATATAGCTAGAAAATACCTTTAGTAGTGAATACAAACAGTGATAAGTCAGTTCTTTGCACTTAGCATAAGGCATATATTGTCCATAGGCCACAAGGAGAAAAACAAAACTGGATCGCACATCCCCATACTATGTTTTTGATCTATAACTGATTCTCTGACTGATATATTGTCCAGATACCACTGGTATTGTTTCACAATTTACCTAGTTATAGGGGTATTCCCATCACTTATATGGCATATGCCCACATCTGGGTATAAGCACAGGATATAGCATATATGTCTAGGTGATGCAGGTCCCACCTCTGGGACTTACACAAATCTCTAGAACGCCACTGCAACATTACCCCCAGCAGAATTGGGGCTGACAAGATTCACAGAGACAGCCAAGTGCACTGCCTTGCTATCCCCGATTGAAGTGAATGGAGAAAGCCACACACGTGTGCTGTGAATATGCCATAAATGTGTACGTTGAGAACACCCCTTACAGAGATAAAATGCACACTCTAGCAGACTGATGTGTATTACAAGAATAAAGAAAGTGTAAAATGATAGCTTTAAAAAAGTAAACCCTTTCGCTATAGAATACAAAAAAAAAAAAAAAAGATACATTCTTACTTGAAATGAAGATCTTTAAAAGTAAAATGTGTTTCCACTATGCCAGTGGTCTTCACTCTGGTCCTGAGAACGTCCTGCTGAGTAGGAATGTAACTGTTCTGAGCTATCCTGTCCAAGTCGTTGAGGTAACTGTAAGCAAAAGAAGGAAAAATTCAAACAAACAATCTCAACAGAAGCATGCTACTTATTATACCCACTGGAACATAAATGTCCTGCCCTGTATCTATGGGACATTCTCCACCAGTGCCGGACGAGCCAGCAAGATGTAGATATCTAATTATACTCTTCCACTGACATACAGCCCTTAGTACATTGGTAAAGAAAACCTTCATTCTCAGCCTGTGTTATCCATTATCAAGTTCCTAAAAACAAATGTACGTGGAAAAGGTTTTCTTTAAAACAGAAGTTTAGTGTGACTTACGTGACACATTCTTTCTAAAGGAATCTGTCACTGCTAAACCAGGCTTAATGCCTTGTAAGGCTAGCTCAGCTTAATGTATTGATGCCTTTAGCTTTCTTGATTCATTCTGGAGAAAAAGTATTTTTAATCGATATGTAAATGAGCAGTTAAGTGTCCCAAGGGTGGTCTCTAGCCACTTTGTGCTCTCTTGCTCCTCCTACTTCCTCTGCCTGCCCTTCTCCTCGATTGACAGGACCAAATGAGATAAGTTTGCATATCCACTCAGTACTGAAATTGCAACACAAAGAAGGAACAGTCATGGAATTATGGAAATCACACGTCGATAGAAATGTTAATGATTTTTTTAATTATTTAAATATAAAAACAATATTCAAACATCTTTTTTTCAGTAACGAGTATGAGCGCCACGTGCAAAAAATACACGCCTTGGCATGCTATCAATTTATTGTCTGAGGAACGTTCTGCCACGCTGATTCCAATGACATCCCAGATGTACTCAATGAGAGACAAGTCTGAAGATGCTGCAGGCTATGGTGGCACATTTAGGCCACACAGTAACATGCAGCCTGACATTGTCCTCAAAAATAGCTCCTAGGACATTTTGGAGAAGCTGTACCACTGGTACCACAACCAAATCAGTGTAATGCCTAGCCCAGGAGTAGGACCGGTGGGATGATGTTCCCTTGTGAAGGCCTCTTCATGATGTTGCTCACATGGTCTCCAGACCAATCTTTGGCTATGGCTGTTTGAGACAAAATCAGGACTCATGGCTGAAGAGGTTAGAACTCCATTTTCATCTTGATGTGCACAGTGATTTCAGAGCAGTGGCATGAGGTCAATGGAACACCTGTTGCTTGACGCCTGGCTCATAGCCCAATGTCATGCAAACGTCTTCTGATGGTTTGTGTAGACACTGTTTGCCACCCTAAGTTTGGAATGTGACCAATTTCACAGAATGGTTCAAAAAGCAGCATTTCTGTAATCAGACAACTTGTCCAAGCAGAGGTTCTCCTATGTGCACCTCTTGCTGTCATTCCAGTTTGTTGTTGTTCTCCCTATCACCAGGACATGAAACGCTGAACATTGCTGACATCTTGGCCTAGATTGAAGCTTAAAAATGTCATCATATGGAAGATCATGGCGACACCTGCTACTTCCTCGATTTGCATAACCTTACGGCTTGTCCTTCTTGGTGTTGTAATTTCAATGTTGAAGAGTGTAGATTAAAAGAGCTACTTCTTCAGAATGAAGCAATGGATTGTTAAGTGAAAGGTATCATTACATTCAGCTGACCCAGCCCTACACGGAATTGTGCCTGGTTTAACAGGGAATTTCCTGGGGACACAGACCCCCTTTAAAGCATCTCAACTGCCCCTCAGGGGATGTCCCAGAATGCAAATGTAGGATATTACAGGATATAATACAGGATATTCACTCTTCTATAAATAAAAACACATCAAAAGTTATGTGACCTAGTCCATACACTGCATTCATTTACTTGAGCTGATACTATAGCACAACCCAGTTTCTCACTGTCCATTCTGCAGGCTTTGACACTCCAATTTCCCAGTATTCCCTGATTGTTCGGCGTCTGACCTGCATTTCATGAATGGTCGTCTTTACATTAAACACTGCACAGTAGATCTTAAGATGAAAAGCCCGCTTGCTAAAAACGACAACAAACCTGTTAAGCCTCTTTCACATGTCTGTGTCGACATCCATGACAAGATGTCTGTGAGGGATCTGTGTGCCTGTTTTTTTACCCTTCGTGTGTCATCCGTATTCCACAAACACCGCTAGGCTGAAAATGAGTTTCCAGAGGATCTCCTACCAATGGTCAATGAAAATCAAGGACCTGTAGACTATTATGCATGTGAGGAACCAGTTACCACGGACAAAATGCAAAACAACTGATGTGTTAATAAAAGCCAAAAGATGCGTGAGGGTCCGCGGAGACCAAGGACAGCACATGTCCGTGATTCACTGATACGTGTAAGAGGCCTTAATTCTTGCTGTGGTTTCCAGGCGGTGGATGATTTTTCCACTGGAAAAATCTGCCTTGTGAATATATCCTAATACAAGCTGTAACTCAGCATCAGGTACGTCAGCAACTAGCCGTATTTCATCGTGTCCAAGGCCTTCCCCATGAGATGGCGGGGATTATGGCGGTAAATATGCATGGTCAGCCAGATGCAAGTCTGAAATGTGTGCGGCTGTTTTATGTACTGTTGCTCTTACGACAGTCTTGTATCTATATACATCAGCGTGGACAAGAACAAATATTTAAGGCATTACCACGAGACATAACATGGCCTTTGTATGCTTCCTCTCAGACGTGTTCTCTCTCTTGCATGGCTGAAATATTTCGGGCACTTATTTTTAGAAGCCGGGAATCGTGCATCATGCATCAGTCATAGGAATAAGGCAGTGGGTGGACACCAGCACTCCAGCTATTTACATCAGCCTCCGTCTCCGCTTGGCTTTGTTTTTTCCTACATCAGGTTGGTGAACTCCTAGATTATACAGAGCTGGTATGTCGAGTTCAGAGCTAAGTGGTTTTCTAATAAAGCCACTGTGGATGCCGGCTCATCTGTTCTGTACGTGTGCTGACAGATGTGTTCGTCATTAGCCTGCCAACAATACAAGCCATGCTGCTGAACTGACCATTAGATCGCAGTTATTTGGTACTCTCTTACCTTCATACTACCAGGAGAATTGTTTCTTAAGACATAGCACAGGCTACATCTCAGGCCTCATGGCATGGTCCGCAACGACACAGACAAGAACAGGACATGTTCTATAACTCACAGAATGGCCATATGCCTGCTGACAGCACACTGATGACAGCCATGTGCTGTCCACATTTTTTGCAGACCCATAGAAATGAACAGGTCCGTGTATGATCGGACTCAGAACAAAACTTCAGCCGTGTGCATGAGGCTTCAGTGGAAGCATGACCCACTGGGTTGTAGGTTACATTCTAGACTTGCCCTATGCATTAGACTGTCAGCCGAATCCAATTATTTCAGCCAAACCCTCACTTACTGTGTTCTTCTCCCACCTCTTGTAGACTAAGCCCTTGTGGGCAGGGCCCTGTCTCCTTCTGTACCAGTCTTAACTTGTCTTCATGCTTAGTGCAATTGTTTGTATTATGTATGTGCACCCCTTATCATATGTACAGTACCATGGAACGAATGGCGCAATAACAATAACAATTGTTCATCTAACAAGATGTTGGTGTAAAGTTGGGTTGACCATGTTGCACTTTATCAAGGAAGATAAGTCACTGTCAGAGGAGAGATGATCACTTGAATTCTAGTGCAATTGTTCAATATTCAGAAATTATCGTCACGTGCAATAGTGTGCAGTGATCAAACAATGGACAATAAATCGTTAATTTTCCATAGATTAGACAGATCTGCCCAACTGAAAGACTAGTCGCCATCAAATCACCTTGTCAAATCAGAAATCTGCCAGAAGTTGGCAGTATAAGTGTTCTAAAGGTGAACGACCAATGACCACAATAATAAAACAGCAAAAAATATTTAGTTGGCAAAATAGGAACTTTACTCCCCTCTCCTCATTGTATGGGGGGTCTGTTAGCTGAACTAGATTATAGGTTTACTTATGGAAATAATTAACTCCTCCTGGACATTTAATGTACTATATGTCACAGCTGTGTGCACCTGATCAGTGCAGGGGCCTGGGAGCAGGGTGGATTTGATTTAAATCGAACTGATTTAAATCACGATTTAAATCACGATTTAAATCACTAGTCAGTAAGGCTTGATTTAAATCAGTGATTTAAATCAAAGTTTCTACCTAAACTAGTTCTTGCTACTTTAACATGCAAGTAGATGAAGATTTTTAGAATCACTTTTTATATTACTTTTTTCTCCCCAGTTTAAGGAAAGAATGTAATAAACCTCAGATCGTACACACAAACAGATCCAGACTTGTCTGTCTGTGGCTATGCTGCAGTATTGTGCTCAAAGTTTCACTTTCATTTTCTTGTCTGCTTGCCCCTCCTCCTCCTCACACTTAGATTCACATTCTTCTTGTGTTGTGCTGTGCAGATCTATTCCACTCCAAACAATCAGAAACATATTGTCTAACTTCTTGGACTTGGCACTGAAGTAAAGCGAGCGTCTGTGATAATATAGGAGAGAAACTGCCCACTAATCCTACAGAAACCTCTGGAAGAGCATGGCATTGTGAATGTTACACATATATAGCCTTTATTCTACTGAGTTAAACAACTCAGCTTTATCTCATGATGGAAGAACCTTTGGATGGTAAAATATTTTCCTCAAAAAGCAGTTTATTGAAAAAAATCCGATTTAAATAAAAAAAATCCGATTTTTTTGATTTTTTTTAAAAAAAACATTGATTTTTATCCACCCTGCCTGGGAGTGACTGATCACCAGGCCCTGCTGTATCCCATACTGGGAAAATAACCTGGGAGTAAAAACTGTGTTTAATTATAACATGTAAAAACGAGCCTGCACAAAAGGTAATGGGCACAAAAAAAAAAAAAAAAAAAAATGGCTTTCAGAAAAGTAAAAACAACAGACGTATTTGATATCACCGACGACCTGTTCTATAAAAATATGACATGATATATCCTGTCAGGTGTAGACCTTAAAAAAAAAACAAAAAAAAAAAAACTGTGCCAAAACAGACTTTTTTTTTTGGTGCGAATAAATATATGTCCCTAAAAATAGTACAAACTAAACTGTCACCTTATCCTGTAGTTTCCAAAATAAGGTCACTTTTAAAGGGTTTCTGTCACCAGAAATAACCCTATTAAACCAAGTGTCATTTGCAATGAGCAAATTACACTTGATTCCAGTAATGTTACTATTATACTTCTCAGTAACGGCGTTTTGCTAAAAATAGCGATTTTATAATATGCTAATGACCTCCCCTAGGTGCAGTAGGCGTGAACCTGCACCTAGGAGAGGCCATAATAACGCCTCTTACCACGCCCCCGGTCGCGCTGATTGACAGGGCCGGGCAGCCAGCTCTTTCGGCTCCCGGCCCTGTACGAACCCGAAATCCCGCGCCTGCGCAGTAATGAAGCCGGGACCCGGGCGGGCGCCGGCTCTCAATGCGCGCTGATCGGCAATGCGCAGGATCAGCGCGCATTGAGAGCCGGCGCCCGCCCGGGTCCCGGCTTCATTACTGCGCAGGCGCGGGATTTCGGGCTCGTACAGGGCCGGGAGCCGAAAGAGCTGGCTGCCCGGCCCTGTCAATCAGCGCGACCGGGGGCGTGGTAAGAGGCGTTATTATGGCCTCTCCTAGGTGCAGGTTCACGCCTACTGCACCTAGGGGAGGTCATTAGCATATTATAAAATCGCTATTTTTAGCAAAACGCCGTTACTGAGAAGTATAATAGTAACATTACTGGCATCAAGTGTCATTTGCTCATTGCAAATGACACTTGGTTTAATAGGGTTATTTCTGGTGACAGAAACCCTTTAAAGAGGTTCCACAGTAGAGGTGCATCATGGAGTCTTCAAATGGCACCTGAAAAGTATCCCAGTGAAATCTGCCCTCCAAAATCCATATGTTGCTCATTTCCTTCTTCTAAGCCCCTTTCATTTTTGCTCCTTTACTGGGTAACCGGCGGCATTTACACCGCCAGATAATCCCTAACGCGCAATCGTATGAATGCTTGTTGATTCTCAGCCTGTGTAAAGTGGCCTCAAGGGTGAGATATCAAAGTGCCTTCCATAAATTCTTTTTGAAACCATTACCATGTAAGTAAGGTTAGGTCTAAAAATCAGGTTAAACATTTGGCTGCCAGACACTTCCTACAGGTGGACAGAACGTAGCGTATAACCTTTCCTCCTACACCCAAAACGACAGTAAGTGAATCATTGATGAAGACGGTGCAGACAGATCATCACTGATGCATTTGTGTCTTTAATCCCTCACTTGAGACAACAGACATAACCAGCTTCTCTTTAGCTTGTCAACTGATGCAGAGGAAGTGCTGATATAGTAGTCAGAGTTAAAGGTGTATTCTGGTTATATAAAATGATCCCCCCATCCACAGGATAGGGTGCGGGTCCTGCCATTGAGATACCCATTGATCATGAGAGTCTTGTGCTATGTGGAGCCCCCCCCCCCCCCCCAAATGAACGGAGCAGCAGGTCGGACACCCATGTGACCACTTTATTCATTTCTATGGGGTTTCCGAAGATAGCCGAGTGAATAGGGGAGAATTTCATCCAACCAAAATATCCCTTTAAAGGAACACAACATCAAAACCAGGAAAAAATTAATTCTTAAATAAAAATGCCCCCGACAGTTAAAGGGGTATTCCCATCTCACAAATGTAGTTTGTATAGTTAGATATAAGCCATACCAATATTATTACTAATAGAATGTATTTATATAAAATCTAGCGTGTATTTGTATATCCATTGTCCCACACACATCAGTCAGGCCGTTGCCCCTGGTTACGACCACCGCAGCCATGTAGTAGTGGAGGCCGGCTTGCTCCTTTTCAAACCCGCTCTGAGGTAACTGCTGTATTGTGAACGCACATTACATCAGCATGCACAGACACATCTTAGGGTACTTTCACATTTACGTTTTGGACGCTACCAGTCTAAAACGCAATGGTCAGGATCCATCCAAAACGCAGACTTTATTAACGGATCCTGCTCCATAGAGATGAATGGATCTTGGAACAGGATCCGTTTCTCTGCATTTTGGAAGCGCAGACAAAAATGCTACAACCCTAAGATGCGTCTCCTCATGCTCATGTAATGTGCGTTCAAAATACAGCAGTTACCTCAGAGCAGGGTTTGAACAAGAGCAAGCTGGCCACCACTACTACATGGCAACGGTGGCCGTAACTAGGGGCAACAGCCTGACTGATGTGTGTGGGACAATGGATATACAAATAGGGAAATCTTCTAAACGGTACATTTTATATAAATACATTCTATTAGTAATAATATTGGTATGGCTATATCTAATTATACAAACTACATTTGTCAGATGGGAATACCCCTTTAAGCCTGCAAGAGGTTTTGCTGAAATCTTGCAGGCACAGCGGGAGCCATTTCTGCCCAGCTTCCTCCATCTTCAGCTGGAGACTGACTAGGTGCACCAGCACTACGTGGAGGGGCTTAGCTCCCATCAACTAGAATGTGCCTGTATGCAGTCATGCTGAAAGCCCCAATGCAGGAGATCTGGGCAGCACCAAGCAAGAAATACATCTGGAATAGGTGAATTTTATGTTTTCTACAATTTGTGAAAAATAAACGCTATCCAGCTTTTCCAAGTTCCTGCAAGGCAACTGTGGCTAACAATGGGAGATGTATCTAAGCAGTTATACCTCAGATCTCTATTATAGCTTCCCACTGCTTTCTACCCAGCTTTCCCGGGATCCTGAATGGTAATTTTTTTCTAGCTATAGAACAATTTGGTTGCGAGGGGGAAATTTATCTAGGTAGACAGGGTAATCAGCAGAACCATACCGCTCGACATAGTTCGCCATTCAGGATCCCGGGAAAGCTGGGCAGCAAACAATGTGGAGCTGTAATACAGATCAGATTAACACTGTACCTACCTACATAAATCTCGCTCCCTACAGAACTATGTCAGAGCTTGCTAGATTTGCCTTTTGGGGTCCCGGGAAAGCTGGGTGGCAAGTTATGGACCAACTGGAAGGTGGATTTATCTAGTTAGATACAGTATTCAGCAGATCTCTATTACAGCTCCACATACTTTGCTACCCAGCTGTCCCAGGACAATGATAGGCAAACCTGCTTAGCAATGGAAGAATTTAGCAAAGAGGGGGATTAACTTAGGTATACCTAATATTCAGCATTCCCTACTACATTTTTGCAAGTCTACTTTCCCAGGATCCTGAATGGCAAATCTGCTAAGCTATACCACAGCATATAGGATTTGTCACTGCAAAGCTTTTCAGATTTGCCCATCACACGGATTCTTACCCAGCTTTCCCAGGCTTCTGTATAGCAAATCTGACTATATATTTTACAATGTGAGATTTGGGGATCTATCCATGTATACATAGGCAGGTTTGGTATTCAGCAGTCTGGGAAAGCTGGGTAACAACCTCTGATGGGCGGTGATGGAGGACATATTGGTGGTATAAAATACAAGTCATGCTGCTATGATACACTGTTCATCAGTATATGCTGCCTACTCAGTTTAGACTGTGGCATTACCCAACTTTCCGATGATCCTGAAAGGCAAATTTGCCTATGTATTGACATGAAAGGGGGAATTTTCACTGCATAGCGAGGCAGATCTGATATTCAAATGTCTAGGAAAGTTGGGAGACTTTCCTTTTTCTCTGGTTCATCAGGTAATCGGCAGCATTTACACCGCCAGATAATCGTTAATGAGCATTCGTATGAATGATTGTTAGCAATTATCTGGCTGATTCTCCTCTTAAGGGCCCTTGCACACGACCGTATGTGTCCGAGACATACAGTCCGTAAGCGGGCCATATGTCCCGAAGCGGCATAGATCGTGCACGTGGGAGTGCACATCATCATTGATTACAATGATGCTGTGCACGCCAGGCTGCCCACGGGGCTATTGTCCCGCACTCATAAAATCATATGAGTGCAGGACAATAGCCCCATGGGCGGCCCGATGTACACAGAGTCATTGTAATCTATGATGCTGTGCGCTCCGGTGCCCACGATCGATGCCGCTCCGGGACATATGGCAAATTGCAAATACCCTGTCTAGACCAGATAGCTGTACATACTGTACTTTCTAGTAATGTAAGAGATAGTAAACGTGTAAATGGGAAATATATACTCACTAGGCTGCAGAGTCGTTGAGCTGGTATTCTCTCGATCTGTTAAAGCAGGCCTGTACTCCACCATCTTTCCATAAACGCTTGATGACTCCGGCCAGCTCAGCCGTCATAAAACCTTCCTCTGCAGCTCCAGCTAAGACAAAAAGCTGACGAGCATCATCCTGTAATAAATGACAAAATAACGAGATTTATGGCTCATCTAAGGTGCACAACGTATTTACAGTAGGCTGCAATCCACATCACCCTAGCAATGGCTGTCACCTTTAGTGTTTCCTTAAAGGGTTTATCCGAGTTATATTTATTGATGACCTATGCTCAGGATAGGTCATCAATATCAAATCAACTGTTTGAAGAAGAGGCGTGCACCGTGCCAGCGCTGCCTCCTCTTCATTGTTTACATCCTAGACGTAACATGGGTAGCGGTGGGCAGGTGTAATTACACCTAACCGCCCCATTCATTTCAATGTGAGGACTCTGTAGTATACACTTGTATAGGAACGAGCCGTCCCATTGAAATGAATGGGAGAGTTAGATGTAATTACACCTGCCCACCGCTACTCATGTTACGGCGAGCAGGTAAACAATGAGGAGGAGGCAGCACTGGCAGGGCGCCAGCCTCCTCTTCAAACAGCTGAGGATAGGTCATCAATAAATATAACTTGGACAAACCCAGGTTTTGTGAAACCACAACTCTCACCATGCACACTTGCCCTACTCTTCTCATAACTCCCATAGAAATGAATGGAGCATGCTAGGAATTGTAGTTTCACAACCGCTAGAGTGGTGAAGGTTGCTGACCTCTGATATAGGGGATGTACAGGTTGTTGGGCTAGGACTAGGAGCTTTGGTGTGGCTTTCATTTGTCTTTATTTGAATTTTAGCTTTTTTTTTGCATGTTGTGCTCTTATTTTACACATTAAAAAAAAAAGTACTGTTAAATGCCCCCCAAAGATTTTTTTTTAAATTACTAGTTTCTCCTGTAACTGGGGCTGACATATTAGCCTCATTTACAGGGGGAACACAGCCAGGGGCTTTACAATGCTTGGTTTCTGGAGAGAGCTGCATGTACCATTCTCCCTCTCTGGCCAGTGGTAAGAAGACCATACAAGCATTGCTGTGATCTCTAGTCAGTGATCACAAGCCCAGAGACCACTCAGTCTCCGGGTAAGACCCCATGCACACAAACGTGTGCCGCAATGCATGGGCAATGTCCTGTGGCCTCAACCTGAATGGGTCTGCGATCCGTCAGCACTGCAAATAAATAGAGCATGTTTGGATAGTAAAAAAAAATGACTCAATAAAAAAGGCCACGCACAACACACTTTTACTAGACAAAAATCCTACTTAGAATTATTGCAGGGAAACTGCTCCCATAGCCTGTCTGGAGGTCACCCTTAGTTGAGCTCCTTGGTTTACATTACCTCCATATTGTTTTTTTAAGATAACTAATCACACATGAAATGATGCATGAAGCACAAGGCCTTTATTCTACCTACAGTATAAAGCTCTCCTCTGCTGATAAGTGGTAATTTGCTGACGACTCTACATATTACCAGCACATATCCAAGCCGGTTCTCTAATATGGTTGTCAGACTGCATGTGCTGATCATCTTTCCATGTTCTCTTGATAGCACCAATATGTACAGTTCCACTGACAAAAATACATACCGCTCTTGTCGGGTCTCCAAAATCTATCTTCAACCTGCCCATGGCTCTAATAATGGCGATGATGGACTGTATAGTGTTACTGTATACTACTGCTTTGTACTGTTTGCATTCCTCTTCTGAATAACCTGCTTCATGGATAATCCTGGAATGGGAGAATAATGTTAGCAAACGTCCCTATACACCGTACAGAAAGCACGAGAAGATTTCAGAATGCAGTCGGACTTACTTCATCTGTTTGACGATGGTACTTTTCCCCGATTCTCCAGCGCCTAAAAAAAAAAAAAAAAAAAAAATTAAATTAACACATTAAAGAGGAAGATTGAAGACATCATTTTTCAAGTGCCTGAGCTTGTAGTTATGTCACTAAAGTTTAAAGGGAATCTGTCAGCAGTTTTAACCATCCTAAACCGCTGACAGCACTACGCAGGGAGAGTAGTGAGAATAAGACTTTTTATTTTCTACTAAATTCTACTCCTTAAAGGGTTTCTGTCATCAGATTTTTGGATATGAATCAGGCTGACAATACAGATGTGGCAATGTCACCTGATTCTAACTGTGCTGCTTATTTATTCCTTAGTGCCCCAGTTTTTCGGTAATCTTTAATTTAATTTTATGCTAATTAGCCTCCAGGAGCAGGGGGCGTTACCCCTGCTCCTAGAGGCTCCATTCACCCACCTTTGATAACGCCAACTTCTTAAGTGACAGTCTAAGTCTCCCCCTGCCAGCCCTGTCCTCCATGTATATCCCCTGTCTGCGCCGTCCCAGTCAGTATTTGGCACAGGCGCAGCGAGTGAAGGGCGCTCGCCGGCTCCGTGGCTTCCTCACTGCGCCTGCGCTGTGCTCGACTGTGAAGTGCTCGGCCAGCCACATCACAGTGAGAAGGGAGGGCTCTCCCTCCTTCTCCACTGTGTGACCACGCAGTTTAGAAGAAACACTGCTACCCAGCCCTCATATGATGTCACAAAAACCGAACCGAAAAAACAAAACAAAAAAACGCATAGGCAAAGTGCTGTCTGTTAATCGGGCTGATGGTTGGTTTCGTATTTTCCCAATTATCGGCCCAGCCCTACTAATCATAAAACCCAGCTTTGAGGCAACAGTTCAGAACTGCCAGGTCAATAAATATAAGTAACGTAAGCAACCACATCTGGAGAAGCATTGGGCCGAGAATCCTAAAGATGAGATCCTATGAACGCTCATTAATGATTATCTGGCGGTGTAAATGTACCAGGGTTGGTGTGTCCGACTCCTAAAATATATAATGAATTAGTACATTTAGTTCAGTGCAATAAGTGCTGAATACATTTTTATAAGAATTTGTGAAAATGATGAAATGTCCTATAAATGTCTGTTCTATTCCTGATCTAAGGATTTGGCTTTTAGTTGAGATGACTGTGTACTGCCCTTTATGTCCGTGCATGTTCTCTCTGTATGCTTTATGTTTCCTCTGAGCTCATGTTTGGAGGTTAGCTGCTCTCATGGCTTCTATCTGCTGCTGATGTAAAACACCTAGAGCCTTATGTATGAAAACTGTCTAGGTGTAGAAGTTTCTTTGTTGTCCATAGCAACCAATCAGAGCTCCCCTTTCATTTCATATAGTGCTCTGGAGAAATGAAAGGGGAGCTCTGATTGGTTGCTATGGGCAACAAAAAAAGTGTTAGACCTAGACAGTTTTCATACATCAGGCCCAGAGGCGTAGCTACTGGGGGGGGGGTCAGGGGAGGCGATGCTTCAGGACCAATACCTCTGGGGGGCCCAGCAGGGATGGCCTTAGTACAATCAGGCGAATACAAGTGAGCGCTTCCATTATGGAGTCTGATGGGGCACATTCTGCTATCTGAGGTCTGATGGGGCACATTAAGCCGATCTGAGGTCTGATGGGGGCACATTAAGCCGATCTGAGGTCTGATGGGGCACATTAAGCCGATCTGAGGTCTGATGGGGCACATTAAGCCGATCTGAGGTCTGATGGGGGCACATTAAGCCGATCTGAGGTCTGATGGGGGCACATTAAGCCGATCTGAGGTCTGATGGGGCACATTAAGCGATCTGAGGTCTGATGGGGCACATTAAGCCGATCTGAGGTCTGATGGGGCACATTAAGCTATCTGAGGTCTGATGGGGCACATTAAGCCGATCTGAGGTCTGATGGGGCACATTAAGCCGATCTGAGGTCTGATGGGGGCACATTAAGCCGATCTGAGGTCTGATGGGGGCACATTAAGCTGATCTGAGGTCTGATGGGGCACATTAAGATCTGAGGTGATCTGAGGTCTGATGGGGCACATTAAGCCGATCTGAGGTCTGATGGGGGCACATTAAGCCGATCTGAGTCTGATGGGGGCACATTAAGCCGATCTGAGGTCTGATGGGGGCACATTAAGCCGATCTGAGGTCTGATGGGGGCACATTAAGCCAATCTGAGGTCTGATGGGGGCACATTAAGCCAATCTGAGGTCTGATGGGGCACATTAAGCCATCTGAGTCTGATGGGGGCACATTAAGCCAATCTGAGGTCTGATGGGGCACATTAAGCTCTGAGGTCTGATGGGGCACATTAACTCTGAGGTCTGATGGGGCACATTCTGCTGATCTGAGGTCTGATGGGCACATTCTGCTGATCTGAGGTCTGATGGGGCACATTCTGCTGATCTGAGTCTGATGGGACATTCTGCTGATCTGAGGTCTGATGGGGGCACATTCTGCTGATCTGAGGTCTGATGGGGCACATTAAGCCAATCTGAGTCTGATGGGGGCACATTAAGCCAATCTGAGGTCTGATGGGGGCACATTAAGCCAATCTGAGGTCTGATGGGGCACATTAAGCCAATCTGAGTCTGATGGGGCACATTAGCCAATCTGAGTCTGATGGGGCACATTCTGCTGATCTGAGGTCTGATGGGGGCACATTCTGCTGATCTGAGGTCTGATGGGGGCACATTCTGCTGATCTGAGGTCTGATGGGGGCACATTCTGCTGATCTGAGGTCTGATGGGGCACATTCTATTGATCTGAGGTCTGATGGGGGCACATTACGCTGATCTGAGTCTGATGGGGGCACATTAAGCCGATCTGAGGTCTGATGGGGGCACATTAAGCCGATCTGAGGTCTGATGGGGGCAAGGGACTGTTAGTTTAGTGATGTAAAAGCTGGGGACAGATTTCCTTTAACATAGGAGTCCCTTTTTTACTCCTATTAATGCTATATTTTACTGCATTATGTGGTAGAGTATTTAGAGTAGGGTATGTAGAAAGTCTATTGTACTGTACTTAACAGCATAGATGATCTAGCAGTTTATAGTCATCTTGCTAATACAGTATTATAACCACAACTAGTAGTATGTGCCTGTGAAGTTGGAAACGTGCGTTTGGGAAGCCAATAAGTGGGGGGCCCACTCAAGTATGTTTCGCCCCCCCACGTGCTGAACCTCTAGCTACGCCTCTGATCAGGCCCTTAGTGAGCTGTACCCAGAGAAGCCTGATAGATTACAAACTGTTTTTGTCATGACTTATCTGTACTATTGATTTTATGCAAATTTGTTTAAAGTTATCACTTAAACATGCTCCATGTATGAGGGAGTCGGGGCTTTGGCTTACCGACTCCACAGCCCTGAAATGTACCGCCGATTACATGATGAACGTGTGAAATCCGATTGCTTGTGCTCACACAAAATCGATTGTTTACTGGAAGCAGCTTTTTCTGTAATCACGATCTGCTGCCAGCAAACAACGAGGCAGTATGGGGAAGGGTGATGGCATTAGTGATTACTCCTCCCCATACTGTGTAGGAGATCACTGCATGTAAATGTAAAACAAACTGCAGATTGCTGAGAAGGAACGCTTCCTTCCTGACAATCTGCTGCTCTGTCATCTCATGTAAAGGGACCTTAAAGGGAACCCGTCATCAACTTTATGCTGCCCATACTAACTGCAGAATAAAGTACAGACAGGTGAGTTGATTTCAGCGGTCTGTCATTTCTAAGTTAAAAGTAAGTGGTTGCCGAGAACCAATATCACAATCACTGCAGACTGGGCCTGGAAAAGAGTCACGGCCACCTGAGAAGAGTCATGAATTCATGAATTCCTGCTCTCCCTGCCAACCTGCTGGTGACTGACAGTCTTCTACCTAGTTTTCTCGCTTTCTCCTTAGGAGACAACTGCCAATCATCAGCAGATGGGCAGGAGAGCAGAAGATTAGTAAAAACTGACTCTTATCAGGTAGATTTTACTCTTTTCAAGGCTTGTGCTGCAATGAGTATGATGCTGATTCTCAGCAACCACTTGCTTTTAGCTCATGAGTGACACACCGCTGAAATCAGCATTTCTGTCACTATTTTATGCTGCCCTCAGTTAGGTGGGCATAAAGTTGATGACAGGTTCCCTTTAAGACCTGAGCAACTCAATTTGCAAATACAGGGCCAATCTGCATAGGAGTCAGACACTGGACAATGAACGGCTCTTCACCAGCTCCATACTGTATATTGGAATAAAGATAAGGCCCTGGCTGTGCGACAACCCACAAGAGCAGTTATGCATTTGTTTGAAAGGAATTCTTATCCCACAGAGAACGACAACTAGAAGCCATCAACAAACCACCAGTAAAAACTTACTACAATAACCATAAGTCCAAAAAACAGGGGAAATACAACTATTACAAGAAAAGACAAAAGGTCTCTTGTATAAAAAGGAAAAAAAAAAACCCAGACTGATGATTTCATTTTTTAACAATCACTGAAATGAAATATTTGTTGCTACGAGAAATATTTTTTCCCAAATAGCCACAGCGATAAATGCTCGACTAAACTTCAGCCATGCCGTTTTCTACACCAACACAGGTTTGAACCATCACCACTTTCAGGTTGAATTTTTTTTAACTAAATAAGAGCTGTGCTGTGATCGGCTGCTTTGAGGAACCAAGGCCATTTTTATTTTTATATGGCAAATTTATATTTAAAAAAAAAAAATCTGGAAAAATCATCTTTGTTACCCAGAGTAACAAATCGCACACAGCACAGCTTTCATTTCATATTCTGCTCTGAAAATGTTTAGTTAAACCTTCTTTGACCTATACAACAATTCAACTGATATACTGTACTCCAGATGTCTCAATGTGAGACAACCTCCCATAGAATAGCCCAGCAGTTGGAAGATAAGAAGGAAAAAAAAAAAAAGCAAAAAAATGAAGTTCAGGATAGGTCATCAATATTCAATCGATGGGGATACAATCAGCTGTTTGAATGAGTCGTAGCGAGACTTTCTGCATCTGTGTAGGAAGTTTACATGTGGGGACCAGAAGTGCTGGGGACAGGTCGGGGCCCACAGAGTTGGCAGTGAGCAGCTTCACAGGTCCAGTGGGGTGAGGGTGCAATTTGGACAAACCTTTTAAAGTGTAACGGTCATTCTTTTTTTTTTATTTTTGGAATGTGTAGGGGCAGCGATACTGAACTTTTTGTTATATACTTTAATTACTGAAATTGTACATTTCTGTTAGAAAATAGCTCTAAAGTGGCCCTTTTTGAGCCTTAGCAACGCTCCTCTGTCTTCTGATTACATAACACAGTCAATGCTGACTAAGTTTCTACTGTGATATAAACAGAAGACAGAGGAGCGTTGCTAAGGTTCACAATGGGCCAATTTAGAGCTATTTTTCTAACAGAAATGTACAATTTCAATAATTAAAGTATATTTAAAAAATGGTCGGTATCGCTGCTTCTACACATTACAAAAAAAAAAAAAAAAAAAGAATGACAGTTACACTTTAAGGCATGCTGGCCTGTATAGAGAACCATAGTCTGTCAACAGCATTGTTAATCCACACTGGTGGCTCACTGCTGCACTTGTATAGGTAGAAGACACAAAAAAAACCTAAATCCTGTACACAGCCCTTACACCTATAAAGTACAGCTATAGCTGAACCAAGTAGTAGAACTGACTGATTCTAACGCTGTCTGCTGTAGTTATTATTAGGAAGAAATGTTATGCAAGATCCGCCCTAATGACACAACCGATTGAGCAATGTATCGACAAACCGTACATGCCATAGCCTATTTATAACATTAATTACTCCTGTACATCCAGGAAACCCCAATATTATACAATGCACAAGGATATTTTCAAGTGTGGTCAGAACTGGTTACACAACAGGAAATGACAATAGAAGTGCTAAGAAATTTACATCCACACTTAGGCCTGTCCAGTGTTCTTAAAGATGTACACAAGGTAAGTGGTAAGACATTAACAAGAACTGCATTGAAAATGGCTAGATATAGGAGAATAGAGAAGGTGTAGCTTTCTTTTTAGGCAATAGCTTCACTCTCATCTACTGGGAGTGTCTGGTATTGCAGCTCAATAATGTTAAGCTGCAGTATCATACATCCACCACACCGTAAAAATGATAACAAAACCCATGTCTTACAGCTTTCTTGTCTGTGCATCTTGATTTTTCTTATCAAAGTCAATCAGCTCCGAACCCGGACAACCCTTTAAAGGGGTAATTCCAGGACTAATCACAAGGATAAGCTATCAATATCAGATTGTGGGGGTCTGAGACCATGAACCCCTGCCCATCAGTTTGTTCTGCAGTAGCTATACCAGTGGTTAACCTCCGGCACTCCAACTGTGGTGAAACTACAACTCCCAGCATGCTCCATTAATTTCTATGGAGTTCGGAGAACAGCCAGGCAAGTGTATATCTTGGGAGTTGTAGTTTTACCCCAGCTGGAGTTCCGGAGGCTAGCCATCACAGGGCTATACATTCACTTCTATGGAAAGAGCACCACAGTACCCAGCTCTATGAGTAGACTGAGCTGTGTAGTTCCGGCGCTATAGCAGAACAGCTGATTAGCAGTGGTGTCGGACCCCCACCGATCAGGTGTTATAGACCTAGCCTGAGGATAGGCCATCAATAGTAAACTCTTGGAATATCCTTTTAAGTACCAAAATGTATGTGGTGATTAATATAGCCAGCCTGAATATTAGACATTCCTTTGAGACTAGTACAGAATGCTGGCCCAGGAAACGTAACGTTTATTCAAAAGTGCTTACTACAAGGAACGCCACAGGGACATTGAAAGCGTGCCATGGAAACTTCAGAGAGCACTCGCTGAACTCGGCCAAAACAGATTAAATACAAGAGAATGCAAAGAACATTGTGTCGTGTCATTTAATGTGTGCAACCTTTAGGCCCCTTTCACACGAGCGGGAGACTCGCATGTCTCCCGCAACGCATCTACAGGGCTGGACTCGGCACGGACAGGGATCGCATATAATGCTATGCGATCCCTGTCCGTGCCGGAGTCCAGCCCTGTAGATGCCGTTGCGGGAGACATGCGAGTCTCCCGCTCGTGTGAAAGGGGCCTTAGGCTGCGTTCACATCCCAAAAAACTAATCACATTGGTAGACCTAGATGTCTCTGATTTTCCCAGAAGGAATACGGGATCTGTAATTCACCATGGCTGTAATACTGTCTATAATAAGGTTTGCCTCTTCACAGTGATTGGCTGCAGCGGTCATAGGACCAAGCTACTTCTGGTCTGGTGGGCGCCGAAAGTGGTCAGGAACAGGTCAGCAGCACAGAAGGGGCAGCTAAGCCGCACAACCCCTCTGAGCAATTACAGATACAAACGTATTACTGACCTTACACAAACCATTCTACAGTTCACTTCAGCTAATCCATAGCTGGCACTAACCTGTAGAAGGAAGCTCTTTCAGACAGTACTTACCCTTCCCACGTTCTGCCGATGCACTGGCACAGGTTCCTCTGGATCTGGCCAATTCTTTTCATGTATAACTCTGCTACTGAACAGGAAAAGTAAGGGACACATCCAGTTGGGACCAGGGCGGAAGAGCTGTAGCCTGTGTCAGTCAGTATATCAGCAGAGCGTGGGACTGGTAAGTACTATCTAAAGGGAAAGTGCCAACTGCGGATTAGCAGAGATGGCTGCAGAACCCCTAATATCAAATTAATTAGATTAATTGTCCAGAGCTGCATTCAGAATTCTATTTGGTTGCTATCGGAAACAAAATTGTTGACAACGCAGGCCTATACAATGCAGAGCGACAGTCCATTCTGCACGGCACAAAGAAAGGAGCACTTAAAGGACATCTGTCAGCAGATTTGTATCTATGACACTGGCTGACCTGTTACATGGGCACTTGGCAGCTGAAAGCATCTGTGTTGGTCCCATGTTCATATACAGAGACCGGGTCTCTCCATCTTCTCTAATCGCATGTAAATCAACAGTAAACGTGTTCAACCACCAAGTAACTTGTATCTAATGGATATGGCCAGCTATGAACACTGGGGACATCAATCTGCTCATTTTGATTCAATCTCGGCTGCTTTGGTGTAAGGCCTCATGCTCACGACCGTATGAAAAAACGGATCCGCAAAAACAGATCCTCAAAAAATACAGATGACGTCCGTGTGCAGTCTGTATTTTGTGGAACGGAACAGCTGGCCCCTAATAGAACAGTACTATCCTTGTCCGTAAGGCGGACAATAATAGGACATGTTCTATTTTTTTGCGGAACGGAAATACGGACATACGGAAACGGAATGCACACAGAGTACCTTCCGTTTTTTTGGGGGACCCATTGAAATGAATGGTTCCGCATACAGTCCGCAAAAAAAAAAAAAAAAACGGAACGGATTCAAAAACAAAATTCGTTCATGTTCATGAGCCCTAAATGAAAGTGAGGACGGGGGCACTTAGGGGGGGTTAACAGCAAGACAACCGCAAAAAGAGAATGGTTTTGCAGGTGGTGGCCACAGACATCGGGGGTCATCTTTTTGCAGTCTTTTTCGTACATTTTACACAGACGCTGCCGGTAGATATGTAAGTTATGACAGGGCGAGTGCCTAGTCATAAATTAGGTGCACTTTTGGCAGTCCTGGCTGGTATAGTTCTTCTGCAACTTTAACAACTTTTTTTTATGATGTCAAATTAGCAAATTTCCCAGGAGTGTGTCCAGGCCCCTGCCACTACCTTGATACTACTGTGTGTCGAAAGTGCCATAAAAATGTCACTGAAAACAGGTGTTTAAAAAGTCACAAGAAATGGGTTGTGCGACAATTTTACACCAGAGGTGTTAAACCTTTCCTTATCCCTTTTGAATGATTCTTCTCTAGTCCTACTAGTTTCCTTGTCACTAGTGGTAGGATGAGGCAGTACCTGCAGCCCAACCAGGTTACACCGGTAGTCCTATTCCTCCAGTATGACACATTCTCCGAGCACAGTCTCAAGGGGAATGGGACATTTCAGATCAAAAGCAGACTATAAAGCCAGGTTTGTGCTTAAAGGTGTTGTTTCACCTCAGACGTTGGTGGCATATCGGTAGGATATACCAATATCAGATAGGTGCAGGTCCAAGAGGTGGGCACCAACACCTACTTCTAGAAATGGGCTCCCAAAGTGAACAAGAGCGTACTGCGCATGTGCGGAAGACCTCCATTTATTTCTATGGGAGTTCCTAAAATAGCGGAGCGCACTTGACTGGCTATTTTCAGAACTCCCTCAGAAGTGAATGGAGAGGAAAACGCGCATGCACACATTGTTAGCTTATTCACCTAGGGGGAAATCACACATCCCTCAATAACGGTCAGTAAAGCTAGGACACAATCCCTGAGCTGTGGAATGGTAACTCAGTCCAGGAATAAAGTTCTGCTGAAACATGACAGCTAGTGAAGACAGCAGCATCCTGGACACACAGACCTCACATCCAATATGTATTACAGGGGAAGGAGGGACCACATTCAGCGAGAAACTGGTTGCAATCTGCATATTATAAAGAAAACGCATGAAGGAATAAGGAGTACAGCTTGAAACTTAGTTCAGTTTTATTCATTCAAGGTAACCACTAACAGAAGTAAAATCATTTTCCATGATTTTGCAAAATGGTGTAAACCGTAAAATGGTGGTCAAAGGTGAATAAACACTTTGAGGAAGAAAAGGTGAATAACACAACAGGTTCCCTCTTGCTTTTTTTACCATATAAACCTATCAAGCTGTAAAGAATTCCAACAGCCCAATAAAAGTCACTGGACTGTAGAAGGAGCAACAAATTAGCTGCAGCAAAACTGCAAAGGGCAGTCAAGCCTCTCTAAAAGCCTCCACTTCAGGAGGGACACATGACCTTGGGCGCCCTCCTCCCAATCTTCCAGAAGACAGGTTTATTGTCTTACAGCTGCGTGTGGTGGAGAATCCCACCTTTCTGAGCAGAGACAGAAAGACATCACAGCTTATATGAACAGCAGCATTCACACATGGTCAGACACTTACTGCTGTGTTCAAACGGTTAAAATCCGAGCCTGGCTTAAAGAGGACCGGTCAGGAAAATCAACCCTGGTAGGGTAGATGCTGCTGATTAAAAATAATACCTGTTGTGTAAAAATCGGTTGTGACATTCCCAAGAATTATGCAAAAGAGGGTTTCAGTGCACAGGAGGAGGAGCAGGACGAGCCCCTGAGTGCACTTCAGCTTTCTCCCCCTGGTGCATCAAAGCCCTCATTTGCACAGGGAATAAAGGTCTTTTTTTTCCTCAAGAAGTCTCAACCAATATTCACAAGACAAGTACCGTTTTAAAACTAGGATCCACCCCACCAGGCAATATAATTGTTTAAATAGGGTTGGTCCTGCTGACAGGTGCTTAAAGGCAACCTGTCAGCCTTGAAACACCCTCCAAACTACAGTAAGTGGTGTATAGTGTAAGTGACGTCGAGTCCGGTTATGTAAGTTTTATCTTCATACTCACTTCCATTCCGACGCTGTGCTCCCACAAACCTGCAGTAAAATGCACTCACTGGACTCCAGTGCTGACTCACATAATGGAGAGGACTCAAAGAAGAGTCCTCTCAATATATTTTACTGCTGGTTTGTGGGAGCACAGCTTCGGAATGGAAGTGAGTATGAAGATAAAGCTTACATATTCGGATTCAGCATCACTTACACTATACATCTCTTACTCTAGTTCAGGGGGTGTTTCGGAGATGACAGGTTCCCTTTAAAGTGGTTTTCAGGATTTTAATGGAGAATTTGTCATCTGTGCTATGCTACCCTCACTGAGAGCGACAGACCCAATGATTTCAGCAAGTTAGTATTTTGACATGCCAAAACCCACAGCGTGCGCCGGCTTTTAGGAAGTCCGATAATGCTTTAGGACCCTTTCACAGAACTGTATTTTTGGTCTGCATCCACTCTGCATTTTTGGCGGATAGGATACTGACCTTTTCATTTCAAAGGGTGCTCATCATGTGCTGTCCACATCCATATGTCCATTCTGTAGCCCGGCAAAAGTCCTTTTCTTGTCCATTTTGCGGACAAGAATTGGCACTGTTACAATGGATGTGCAAAAAAAAACAAAAACGGATGCAACATGGACACCATCTGTATTTTTTACGGACCGCAAAATGCATATGTCATGTGAGTGCACCCTTAACTCATAGGAAAGAAAGCTGCCAGTTATTGTCTGGAGGCGGTGGAGAGAGAGGACAGCAAGCCTCATCGGACTCATCTCCCTTTGCAGTACATAAGCGTGCTGCGGGGTCAGGAATGTCAATATACTAAAAGTACTGACTGCCATCACAGAGGTGACAGACCTGTAAAATCAGCGCGTCCCTCACTCAGCGAGGGCTGCATAGTACAGGTGACAGGTTCCCTTTATTACTATATATATATTGTTGGTGGGGGTCTGACATCCGGCACGTTCCTTGATCAGTGCAGCTCTGTCCATTGAAACTGCAGCGCTGCTTCCATTCACTTCAATAAGAACAGCGCAGATATTACCAGCTCCATCTACTACCCAGCTGTGTAGCTCCAGCACCAGACCTACTCTGGTGCCACCGCATCTGCAAACAGCTGAATACTGGGGTCACCGGAGCTAGACCAGGGATTACCTGGTCTAGTTCTGAAACTTCTATGAGAGTTACAATAACAGCCAAGAAACTTAGATTGTGAGCCCCACTGGGGACAGTGTCATGCTAATGTCTGTGAAATATGTGCTGCGGAATATAGTAGCATTATATAAGTGCAGAAAATAAGTGTGCATGATGGGAGTTGTAGTTTCACAGGTTGCTGATCCCTAAGCCAGACCCTGACCGATCTGATATTGATGGCCAATTCTAAGGACAGGTCATCAATACTTAAAGAGGTATTCCAGGAATGAGCGTCCCCTGACGGCAGAGAAAACAAGGATCAATCACGTCCTATTCCCGGAAGGGTTTGGCAGCAGATTATCCGCCACTCATCTACGGAGTAAACCACATAAAACCACATATTTCAATTCCTATGAGTCACTGTACGGATCACTTACTCGTTTTCTAGTCAATAATCATAGATTGTAGTATTAATGAAGGATTCTCAGCGTTTCTCAATGTCATCCCCTGCATGTTCAGTATCAGGAGAGATCCTGACAGTCCAGCTTTCCCAGAACTGCCCGATTCTAACTCATAAATGACATTACAGATCTGGGTCAAGCGCAATACGCACAGCAGAATGTGTCTCTGAGGTTCTGGGGCCCGAACACTTCAATGGGTGACATTGTTTTCTTAGGGTATGTCATGTGAATACCTTCTTTCACAATAGCCGTCAATATAAAATCTAATTAAGCCGTTCTAACCGCAGGGCACAATGATACTGGCACAGAAGAACAGGTGTGTTTGGCTATGCATGATTTAACTCAATAACAACCACCACAATGAGTGTCCGCTTATCGGAAGGTGAAAACGAAGCCTCCATCCCTTCTTTACCAAGAGGCCAACTATCCGGACAGCAGGACACCAAGCAAGCTCCTGTCAGTGCAATACAGATGAAGAGTATCTATTCCCATAAATCTATACATCAATCTGCTCAGCTCCTCCTGCTCTATAACATGCTACCTGCAGACTGCGCTGCATTTCATGCTGTGAAGAGGACCTGTCACCTCTCCGGACATGTCTGTTTTAGTAACTACTTGCACTCCCCATGTAATCCTTTTGTACAGATGGCAGTTACTGGTTGGGGGTGTGTCCCTGAACAGTATGCCACTAGCAGCACTGATTGGATTGTCTCTCTCAGACTGTGCAGGGACACCCCCATCTGTACCTTCACCCATAAACGTCTATCATGAATAGACGAATGGCAAAACAGAGCTATAAGACAACAAGCCAGCCTTTTGCTAAGGGTCTTGGTCACCAGTTTACAGAGGGCTGCATTAAACTGGTGAAGGATTCCCTATACATTACAGAAAGCATTACAGTAAATACAATCCCCGCTTCACAACGGACAGGCTCATATCTGTATCAGTAACTGATACAACCAACAGTATCAAGTGATCTCACAGCAACCACAGCACAACAGTAGCGAGGGTGAAGCACAAGGTATGGGCTGTGTCTTCTGGTCATGACAACATACAAGTGTAACATCCAGTGCAAATACTTCTGTAAAACCCAGCCCCGCACACCTACAGGTACACGCACTGTCTGAAAAATAAGATCTGGTTCACACTCACATAGACTGACTTTAATAATAAATCACAGGTTGTTGTGTAAGGACAACGCAGGACGTCTTCCTAACCTTTCAAGAGCAAGTCTAAAATGACAGCTGTAAAAAAGCCTCTTTTTACTAATCAGAAATAATAATACATTCATTTCGTATTTCCAAGATTCTGTGATGTATTTTTTTTTTTAAATTTAAGTATCTTTACGTGTGGGGTACGCTCTGCTGTGCCTGCATTGTTGTTTTTAAAAATACCCCTCGCTTGCCTCACTGTGCCCACCTGCAGTTTTTGCGTCCAGTTAACACTGAGCACCGGTACAGGGAGGAGGAGCTCCAGGGTCTCTTAGTGGGCGTTTCCTTCTCCCAGCGGTCCAATCACAGTGGAGAGCATCACAGCTCAGGAGAAGGAGATTCCCACTAAGATACCCTGGCATCTCCTCCTCTCTGTGTCAATGCTCGGTATTAACATACTGGTTGAGAAAACTGCAGGGGGGCAAAGCGGGCCAAGTGAGGAGTATTTGGGGGAAAAAAAAAAAAAAAGAGAATGATGGCAACATCAGCAGAGCGTACTCCGCAAGTAAAGGCACTTATAGTAAAGGTTTGTCACATTTACCGCTAAGAACACAGAAGCATGAACCTCTATTCTTACCATAAAAACTACAGGCATGAAAAGCCTAAAGAACCCCGTTATAAGCAAATGGGGTCCACTACGTGCCATCAGGACCTTCGGATGGCATATCTGACATGAACAGACAGTGCAGATGTGAACATCTCACTGCATAGGGCTGGGGAGATTAACCTAATTAATTTGATTAATTTACCTTTTTATTAGTCAATATTGTTTTAAAAAAAATTCTCTTTCTTCTGGAGTGCTTTATCAGCGCAGTCTATACACTGCGGTCCCCGCTGCGCCATCAATCCTGGCATGGGATGCAGGGACTGAATAGACCCCACAAAGGCTGCGCTGATACAGCACTTCCGATCACTGGCTGCGGTGGTGACCGGCTCCACTTAAAGGGGTTCTCCAGGAATTAAGAAAATGGAAAAATGTAATTATTACTTTATTTTAAATATATTCCCAAATATTTTTCATTAGTTAAAATGGCTCATTTTGTCTAGGGAGCAATCATTAGGAGAAATAAGATGGCCGCCGTCCTATTAGTACACACAGAACCTGTCCTAATCATATAGGAGGACAAGTGTAGGATTGGAGTTCATGAGGAAACATGAAGTACAGAGAGTTGGTGGGGATGTGGCTTTGTCCTCCTGTGTGATTAGGACAGGTTTTGTGTGGACTAGTTAGGATGGCGGCCATTTTATTTCTAATGATTGCTCCCCTGACAAAACGAGCCATTATAACTAATGTAAGGTATTTGGGAATATATTATAATAAAGTAATATTTAGGTATTTTCCTAATTCCCGGAGAACCCCTTTAAGTCATAGCAAATGGTCACATAACGCAAGGGAATCTGGTCATAGCTGTGTCAATGATAGGCTGCAGGCGGGGTAAAAACTGATGATTACCGTAAGGGAGCACAGCGCAGCAAGGGACCAGTACCGGGAAGCATGCAAGTAAGCTTACCTTTACAGGCCTGGCCAAGAGGGGGGTTTGCCAAAACCACTCCATTCTTGCACAACCCCTTTTAATTGAAAATATCGAAAATAATATTTTTCTTTGCAAAACCGCTGGGCTATAAAACAGGCTACAATTCAAGATCAGCACAGGATAACTAATTCAATACATTACTGAGTTGCTCAACTTGTTATGCAGATTATATCTTTATATAAACTGTAAAAATGTGTGCAAAGGCCAACATACACATAAAACACCACTCTCACAAACAAGAGTTAGGCCAGACACACACAAGCGAGTTCAGTGCGTGAAACTTGCAGCATGTGGCAGTGTGAGTTCCCGTTCTGACCTAAGCATTCCAATGGTTTAGAACGCTGTGAGACCCTGAGAGTCTGGAATCTACTGAATTACACTGACATAATGCAGTCAGTGTAACACAATAGATTTCAGGACTCTCAGGGTCTCAAAGTATTCTAAATCATTATAACCCCATGCAATCCTATCAGAGGTCAGAACGGGAACTCGCACTGCCACATGCTGCAAGTTTCTCACACTGAACTCGCTTGTGTTTGTCTGGAATTACGCTGGCAGGTCAAGCAAATAACACTGACTATGAAAATTTAAAAAAAACTTCTCAAGGTGTGGGGTATATTAGGCAGGAACTAAACAGTTGGCTTTCAAAGTTGAGGTGTCCAAAGCAGGAAAAAACAGGCAAACGTAAGAAACTGAGGGACAAATGTGTCAGAGCATCTTGAAAAGGGCAGGTCTTTGGGGGAAGTTCTAAGTATGGAGTGGGGGGACCACGATGGGAAGAAGGTAAGCTATTAGAGGCAGTGTCATGCTCCTGGAAACTTGGATGTTGATATGAACTACCTACCTTAATAATGCTGCAAAGTGGTTCACCCCTTTGTGGCAAACATATTGACTCATGGCAGTGGATGTTTTGAGAAGGAAAAATTCCCCCTGCCATGATGCAAAAATTATTCATGTATGGTTTGAGGAACATCAAAAAAGTTCAAAGGTGCTGACATGGCCTCCAAATTTGCCAGATCTCAGTCTCATCTGCGGGATGTGCTGAAAACACAAAAGTGCTCCATGGAAGCCCCACCTCACAATTTACAGATCTTAAAGGACTTGCTGCTAATGTCTTGATGCCAGATACAACAGGAAAGCTTCAGAAGTCTTAAGAGTCCATATCTCAATGGGTCAGAGCTGTTTTGGAGACAGAAGAGGAACCTAAAAAAATTATAGTGGTATTCAGGTAATTTGAAGTTATAGGTCCCATAGAGAGGAATGTTGTGGCAGAGTGTATTGTCGACCCGGAATACTTCTTTAACACAGGTGGCTTTAATGGTGTGGCTGATCAGTGGATTCCTATATTATAGCTAACTTGATTTTCACTTTTCCAGTCTTCAATTTAAAGGGGTATTCTTATCTTAGACAACGGGGGCATATCGCTAGGATATCAAGAACAGAGCGGGGAGCGCTGCGCCTGGAGGACCCCAGGTTTCCCGGGGTCCGACCACCATCAGGCACAGCCCACTGATCCCATAGAAATGAATGGTAGGCACTCGGCTATTTTCACCAGCCCCATAGAAATGAATGGAGGGCGGCTGCGCATGAGCCCTCCTTTTTTGGGGCTCAGTTCTCGATATACAGTCATGGCCAAAAGTTTTGAGAATGATACAAATATTAATTTTTACAAAGTCTACTGCTTCAGTTTTTATAATGGCAATTTGCATATACTCCAGAATGTTAAAGAGTGATCAGCTTAACAGCAATTACTTGCAAAGTCAATATTTGCCTAGAAAATGAACTTTATCCCCCAAAACACATTTCAACATCATTGCAGCCCTGCCTTAAAAGGACCAGCTAACATCGTTTCAGTGATTGCTCCATTAACACAGGTGTGGGTGTTGATGAGGACAGGGCTGGAGATCAATCTGTCATGATTAAGTAAGAATGACACCACTGGACACTTTAAAAGGAGGCTGGTGCTTGGCATTATTGTTTCTCTTCTGTTAACCATGGTTATCTCTAAAGAAACACGTGCAGTCATCATTGCACTGCACAAAAATGGCCTAACAGGGAAGAGTATCGCAGCTAGAAAGATTGTACCTCAGTCAACAATCTATCGCATCATCAAGAACTTCAAGGAGAGAGGTTCCATTGTTGCCAAAAAGGCTCCAGGGCGCCCAAGAAAGACCAGCAAGCGCCAGGACCGTCTCTTAAAAGTGTTTCAGCTGCGGGATCGGGCTACCAGCAGTGCAGAGCTTGCTCAGGAATGGCAGCAGGCAGGTGTGAGTGCATCTGCACGCACTGTGAGGCGGAGACTCTTAGAGCAAGGCCTGGTCTCAAGGAGGGCTGCAAAGAAGCAAACATCAGGGACAGACTGATATTCTGCAAAAGGTACAGGGAGTGGACTGCTGAGGACTGGGGTAAAGTCATTTTCTCTGATGAATCCCCTTTTCGATTGTTTGGGACATCTGGAAAACAGCTTATTCGGAGAAGACGAGGTGAGCGCTACCACCAGTCTTGTCTCATGCCAACTGTAAAGCATCCTGAAACCATTCATGTGTGGGGTTGCTTCTCAGCCAAGGGAATCGGCTCTCTCCCAGTCTTGCCTAAAAACACAGCCATGAATAAAGAATGGTACCAGAATGTCCTCCGAGAGCAACTTCTCCCAACCGTCCAAGAGCAGTTTGGCGATCAACAATGCCTTTTCCAGCATGATGGAGCACCTTGCCATAAAGCAAAAGGTGATAACTAAATGGCTCAGGGAACAAAACATAGAAATTTTGGGTCCATGGCCTGGAAACTCCATCTTAATCCCATTGAGAACTTGTGGTCAATCATCAAGAGACGGGTGGACAAACAAAAACCTACAAATTCTGACAAAATGCAAGCATTGATTGTGCAAGAATGGACTGCTATCAGTCAGGATTTGGTCCAGAAGTTGATTGAGAGCATGCCAGGGAGAATTGCAGAGGTCCTGAAGAAGAAGGGTCAACACTGCAAATATTGACTTGCTGCATTAACTCATTCTAACTGTCAATATAAGCTTTTGTTACTCATAATATGATTGCAATTATATTTCTGTATGTGATAAAAACATCTGACAAACACACATAAAAACCAGAGGGCAGCAGATCATGTGAAAATATAATATTTGTGTCATTCTCAAAACTTTTGGCCATGACTGTAGGTGCAGGTCCCAGCGGTGGGACCCGCACCTATAAGACAATGGGGGCATATCCTAGCGATGATGAGAATAACCCTTTAATGGTCATCTGAACATGTATCTAACACTTTCCCATTGATGTTGCCCCTTGTAAGACAAGAACGTGGCTTTAAGGGTCCCTGTCACCATGAAAATGCATTATCAGGTTGTAGAGCAGGAGGAGCTGAGCAGATAGTTTTTTGGGTGAAGATTCAGTAAAACTTGTATTTTATTAATTTACATTTCTTCTCATTCTGGTCTTTGAAGTCAAGGAGGCGGCGGTCCTATCAGTGACTGACAGCCTTCCCTATATGACTGTGTATACGGAGATAGCTGTCAAATTCAAGTTCACGAGGACGTTCCAATACACGTGCAGGATGAAAGCAGCAGGAATGTGTCACAGCATGCACGGTAACCTGAATTACTGGAAACGTTTACTCAGCCAACCCCAACATGGAAAATTTCAGACACTCGTCAGTAAACTGGCTGCTGCTGATCATACAAACAGTCTGCGGCAGAAAACACTTCTAATTATTATTTAGGTTTCTCACTTGCTGTCCCAAGAGAAAACTGCAAGAGCAAAGCGGAAATGCTGATACTTATGAATGTATCAGATTAATAACCATAACTAGCCCGATGTCCTCAGATGCTATATGCTGGCATCAGTGCGGGTTACAATTTGAAGGGCACATTGAAGAGGAGTCTCCTCTCCTGGTATGTCTGGTTTAGCAACTACTGGAGGATCTTTTCTTAAAAATGTATGTTGTGCTATGGCTCTATTATCCCCACTATAAATTTAAGACTAAATTGTCAACCAAGCATTACTATTACCCTTGTCAAAAAGGTTCCAATTTTTTTTATTTTTTTTTTAGTGGAATACAATTAGTTACTAAACCAGAAGTATCGGGAGACGTGGTGGGTCCTCCTTAAAGGAAATCTGTCACATGATTTTAGTGTTTTAAACTAAAACTATAGCCATGTTCAGTAAAGTACCTTGAGGCCCATATTAGCATTGTAGGCCGCCGCCCCCCTCAACTACGTCACGGCAGCTCTGGAAACCACTTGCAGAGCTGCCTGCTTCTCCTGGCCGAAATCTCGCGAGATTTCGGCCGGGCAAAGCAGGCAGCTCTGCGAGTGGTTTCCAGAGCTGCCGTGACGTAGTTGAGGGGGGCAGCGGCCTACAATGCTAATATGGGCCGTTAGTCCGTCCCTAAATAGGCGCGTTTTGGAGCATGAAGAAGGCGTGCTGGACACAGGAGGGGGGCGTTACTGGGCTCCCTAACGCCCCTCTGGGCGCCTTCAGAGGAAATTTACATATCAGAAAAAGTAAAATAAAACGAAAACGGAAGCTGAAAAGAAAGACTGGAGACCACATCTAGACTCAAGGTGCTTTACTGAACATGGCTATAGTTTTAGTTTAAAACACTAAAATCATGTGACAGATTTCCTTTAACCCTTTCATGACCGGACCTATAAAAGGCCTGAATGTCCAGGCAACTTTTTGTGATTTGGGCACATGGTGGCTTAGTGACCCTAATTTTTTTTTTCGTTTGAATACGAAAATAATTTTTGCAATTTTTTTTACTTGACACTTAGGACTTATTATTAGAATGGTTTTTTTAAAGATATGTTATATTTTTTTAGGTTTAATTTAGACAAAAAACGCTAATTCTTATTAAAAAAAAGGATTTTAATTATAAATTTTTTTTTTTTAAATATTAAAACTGACGCACAAATTAATTATTGCAATGGGTTCCCTATTTGATGACGATCATTTTGATATATAGCATGTATAGATTTTATTTGACGGGGCGACTATGGTGACTGCGTGTTTAATTTATTTATTTTTTTACACTTTTTTTGTTTGTTTTTTACTTATATATTAATTTATTTTTGACAACTAATATGTCCCCCAGGAGGTCATTAAAAGACCTCTGGAGGACTGACTTTTTTTTTCATTCTTTTTTTAACACTTTTTTTTCCCACTGTTTCCACTGTAACTGGGGCATCCACAGGAGCCCCAGTTGCAGGGGAAAACAGCCCCCTGGGGGCTCATTACACACAGGCAGAGCTGATCAGGGTCTCCTTAGACCCTGCAGCACTGCTCTGGCCCCGAGACACCCGGCGGTCACGTGACCGCCGGGACTAACACAGGAAGCGGCACTGCCGCTTCATTCATGCTGCGCCGGCTGAGTAGGTAAGTCTCTCCTCCGGCTTAGGAGAAGACAGAAGCGGTAATAAACCGCTCCTGTCTTCTCCTCAGGGTCCCCGCTCTGTCTGTGAGCCGGGACCCGACCTGCTCCTGCTAGATTGCAGGAGCAGGAGCTTTAATCCCAGCGCTGATCAGCGCTGGGATTAAAGGGCCGCCTGCACGTCTATATACGTGCTATCTGCACGGGGCATGTGCAGATAGGACGTATATAGCCGTATGGCGGTCGTGAAGGGGTTAAAGAGGACCTTTCACCACTCCTGACATGCCTGTTTTAATAGCTCCATGCATTCCCCATGTAATAACAATTCTGGAACATCTATTCTTATGTCTGTATGTTGTGCCATTCCTTTATTATTTGCACTAGAAGTTATGAATGAATTGCTATTTGTCTTCAATAAAGGAACAGAGGGGAGGTAACAAGTTGGGGGTGTGTACCCGCACAGACTGACTCTAGCCAATCAGTGCTGCCATGTTCAGACTGTGCAGGGACACACCCCCAACTGGTCACCTCCCCTCTGTTCCTTTACTGAAGGCAAATAGCAATTCATCCATAACTTCTAGTGCAAATAATAAAGGAATGGCACAACATAGAGCCATAAGAATAGATGTTCCAGAATTGTTATTACATGGGGAATGCATGAAGCTATTAAAACAGGCATGTCAGGAGTGGTGAAAGGTCCTCTTTAAATCCACGAACACAAAGGTTGGGTGTTCACACCGGTAGAACTGATACTGAAATCAGACTTTACATATGAAACTATATGCAAGAGAAGGCTCTTGGTGTTAAGGCTAAGTTCACACAGCAAAATCAGCAGCAGATCAGTAGCTGAAAACAGGTCGTTTTTAATGGCAGATTTGTAATTTGGTGGAGGTTTTAGAGGAGCTTTTACAAGAGTATTAGAAGAGTATTTAGTTGAGGTTTCTCTGCTTTCTCATTGACTTCTGTGAAATCCACCATCAAATTTGCTTCCAAGTAGTAACGTCACTTCTCAGGCATTTTTCAAATCAGCTACTGAAAAAAAACACTACCATTTTACACTGTGTGCACATGGTAGAGTTTTTAACATTAAAATCAATAGGAAAACTGTTGATGAGTTTTGGTTATGGATTTAGCAGCTGAAAAACACAGTTTTCCGCTGCTGAATCGGTGGCAGATTTTAGCCATGTGAACATACCCTCAGTGTGTCCTAGTACTGTTCCTCCCTACTTGGAGGTAACCTTGCCCCGTACTTAAGATGATAGCTGTCTCTTATATACCATCAATGAACATACTGGGTAACCCAAGACCTCATATAACGTCATTACTATCATTTCTTCCTCACCACCCTCCTAGGACCAGACAGTATCTCTGGAAAAGATGGCAGGAAACTAATGAGAACCATATCGGTATAACCCTTTCATTCCGTAGATGTTAATGGGACCCATGAACCTTCAGCATGGGGAAGAATGAACTGCACTGCATGTTTTGTGAGTCAAAAAAAAAAAAAAAAAAAAAAAAAAAAACACACCCAGAGCAGCAAATAAAATACAAAAATCACCTGATTCCTATTGGATGCACTGGATTTTTCAGCAAAACTAAATTTAAGATACAGTAAAAGACAGTACTGGGACCAGCACTTTCCATGATTGAAGGATTTTATGAAAGTTTAGGCAGTAAAGTCAGTCCAATGACACATTTCAGGGTTAAAACCCCTTCAGATGAAGACAACTTTTATTCCTGAAATGCGCCATTGGACCGATTCTATTGCCTACTCTTCCACAAAAGCCTTCGATTGTACAAAGTGCTGGTCCCAGTGCTTTTTCTGATGAACTACACACATCCGGCTCCTCCACTGGACAGTTTCCATGACGGTAGTCCCTGAATTCCAGAAGTTCTACAGAAGGCATGGTTTGGTTGGTACAAAGTATGGTTGTTGCGGCTCAACACATCAGCTTCAGGTGAGCCCAAGTCACACCCTGATACGTCCTGCTTCCTACTCGGGTATCATCCCATGTCGCGCTCTGCTTCTTTTCTTTATTAGCGGCGAGTAAAATTGGAAGCAGCCATAGAGCATATTGTGAAGAACATCAACATTATTATTCTCCACGTGTCCAAAGCCGTAACAAAGGTCTGGTCACACTTGTCTATTGCAAACCAAACACAGATTTTCTAGCGGATTCATGGCAGAAACCCAGGGCTGACACTTTGATTTCAGCTGTGGATGCACATTAGTCTCATTCAATTGGGCCTCCTTCCTCGTCAATCCCATGCAGAATCCACAAGCTGTATACTTATTCTCATAGTTTTTTCACATGGCACAGACACGGATCTCTTGGGATTTCAATGCGGATTGGACGGGGATTTTGGCGTATACCATTTGGTATGTTGACATCACCACAATGCTACGTTACTTTTGCTACAAAAATATTATTAGACAAAAACAACAGTAGCTCTTTTATGGCAGGAGAAGATTGCTGTTCATGCCCAAAGCTAGTGTTGAGCAATGTTCTGTTTTCAAGTTCGGGTTATCTAAGAATTCCGTTATAGATTCCGCTACCACGGACCATAACTTATCGGAATCCATAACGTAATTCTTAGATAACCCCAAACTTGAAAACGGACATTCGCTCAGGCCTACTCAAAGCTCTTTTAAAGGGGGTATTCCACTTGTGAAAAGTTATCCTTTAGGCTGGGGCGACACGACAAGGATCACTGTGTAGCATTACTGCCATAGAAATGAGCGGGTTGACAGCGCTACTCGCATGCTGCCGCATCCTCAGAATCATGAAAAGAAAAATTGTCAGGGCTGTGGACGTGTCGCGGCCAAGATTGTCGTCAACAGCAGGGGATAACTATTAGATAGGTGGGGGTTCTACCACCAGGATCCCCACCAGTCACAAGCACAGAGATCCCACACCCATCACGGACATTGAATGAATGAAGCAGCAGCTCAAGAATGTGCATTGACACTTCATCTCTCCTGGAGTTGCGGAAACAGGTGAGCGTTGTACTCACCTGTCTCCTTACTCCTGTAGAGGTGAATGGAGCGGCACTGCGAGTCTGGACCTGCTGCTCCATTCCCTTTGTGAAGTCCCAAAGAGGTACTGGGTCCCCATTCTGATCGGCAAGGGCTCCCATAGCTAGAACTCTCACGATCTAATGGTTATCCCCTATTTTATAGATAGGCGATAACTTGTCACAACCGGAATACCCCTTTAACGCTCGCATTTAGGTTTTTTTATGTTGTTTTTTTTAAGCCAAAGCCAGACCAAAAAAAAAAAAAAAAAAGTGATGCCTTTCCTTTATGTGTGTTTCCTGGCATTTTCATAACTACATTGATCAGTGCGTGTTTATTTTCAATTTCACTGGGCAATTATTGGGAGGGGTTTAATCAAATGTTTATGCTATACTTCATTCAAAACTCTCCCTTCATAGAGTTATATCTGGGGATGGATGGGATTTTAGCTGCCTGAAAGATGCAATCAACAACAAACTAGCTGTTTTTTAATCCAACGCCTGAAATACCCCCCCCCCCTCCCTTCCCCAATGCCAGGGCCCCTCACACACAATTTAAAGGGGGAATTCTCTGGTTTTATTATGATTTTTTTTTATCTACCCAGAGTATCCCAAACATTGCATGTTTTGCCCCATATACCTGTTTTTCATGTCAGCACTTTCCTCCCCCCCTTATCTCAGCTTCACTGACTCCTGGCAGGATGTTTACATACAGAACTTCCTGTTCCCATCAAGAGCTTGTTCCATGTGCCTCACTGTTGTCTCTGCAGTAGTCATGCCCTCTACACCACCCCTCTCCATGTTAGTTAGGTGGAGCAAGCCCTAGGAAACATTACAGAGCAGAGCATGCTGGGATTGATTAGAAAACTCAATGGAAAGCTGCTGAAAACAGGAAGTTCTGCATGTAAACATCCTGCCAGGATGCAGTGAGGATGAGAAAAGGGGGAAGAAAGTGCTGACAAGAAAAACAAGAATATGGGGCAAGCTGGGCAGACAAAACATTCATTATTAAACCAGAGAACCCCTTTAACTTTTTGGGTTATTTTCAATTGATTTCTACAGAATTCCTTCTGTCATAAATACAGAAAAAAAAAAAAAAAAATCAAGCTGGCACCTTGCATAGTCTACAGACATTCACCAATCCGCGCTGTCTATGTTTCCAAATCTTCACACTTAGTGTCACTAACGTTTCAAAAAATGTTTGATACGTCAAAGTGGTGGGGATCCGAGTGCCAAGATCCCCAACAATCTCTAAAACGAGAGGAGAGACATGCACACATATCACGTGTGCGATGTGCCGTTGAAGCAGATATCTTTTTATATGCCCACTGCCGTACTAGCCACACACTGATGCCCACTCATAACATCTGCTGCATCTTCAACGTGTGAAAAAAATAAGCTGTACTAACGTGTATTCTCATCTTTGTGAAACATTAGGAGGACAATGCCCAAGAGCCAGAAAAATGTACAGCTAGCAGCTATATTCATCATGGTGCAGATTCCACAGTACAACCATCTCCACTACCATAGACTCCTGTTCCGTTCTAACATGTGTCCTCTGACAGCCTGACTATCACTCCCATCATTCCTGCCTTACAGTAACAACACAGGAGTGAAGGAGTTTAACTGAAGCCTGGCGGGGGATTGAGTCTGTGTCCAAACATCTTTACTACAAAGTTTATCTGTGGAATATACAAGCCTGCCAAGAAGATGGAGCAGAGCAGATATTACAAACACCAGCCTTAGTATAAAGTCGCCTGCGCACAATGCGTCAAGTTTATTAAAGGGCACAGGCATTTCTAGGCGGTCCGTGGATCAGAAGTTCAAGTCTACACCAGCTAAGAGCTGACGTAGATATGAACCAGTTTCTGGCGTAAACGACGGTAAATCTGTCAGGTCACAACCCCTCTGCTAAGCCCCACCCACGTAAGAGAAGTGAAAAATCCTATATTATGGCGCGCTCCATAATTTGCAACAATACTGGCGTACAAAGTTTCAAAAGCATCTTCTAAAGTTTATAGTTCTGCAACTAATGCCTGTACATGGGCAGTCAAGAAATGTCATGTAAATGACAATGCCTGCCCAAAGCTCTTCAATTACGTGGTCCAGCGCGGTTTATTTCTAGTGGTTTTCTGGGTTCAGGGCATGTTAAAAGCTTATTCATGTCTGCAAAACAGACAAAAATAGAGGATCTATAATTTGCGGCCCGGCCTCACGTAAGCGGACAGATCACTTATGACATCCATGTGCTGTCCTTTTTTTCTGCACACCCCATATAAATGAATGGGTCCATGTGCTATGTATGGTTGCATGCATTAGGCCTAAGGCTCTTCAACCCCCAACATCTGACATTGGGGGAGGGTATAGAGCAGTAATGGCTAACCTCCGGCACTCCAGCTGTGGTGAAACTACAACTCCCAGCATGCTCCATTCATTTCTATGGAGTTCTGAGAGCAGCCAAGCAAGTGTGCATCTTGGAAGTCATAGTTTTACCACAGCTGGAGTGCCGGAGGTTAGCCATCACAGGTCTAGAGGTCCCCATTCAGGTTATACGATTGGCAAGTTGAGATGATATCCATCTAAGACCTCATTTAGACAGCCGTAGTGTTCTGCGGATACCGGTCGTGTGCATTCCGCAATTTGCAGACCTGCACGTGGCCACAGCCATAATAGAAAATGTCTATTCTTGTCCGCGATTGCAACCAGCGGCTCTGTCCATTTCAGGGGGCTCCACAGGGTACGGGGGTCCTGTTCTTGTGTTGCACTGCTGGGACCCCCACCAATCTGATAGTTATCCCCCATCCTGTGGATAGGGGATAACTTGTTATAACCAGAAGACCCCTTTAATGCAAAGGTTTGACACGGCCAAACATGAAAGATAAGCAGCTGAAAGATGTCTCTTTTTGACCACGAGCACAAAGGGTTGGCCAAATAAAATCTGACTGAGATCCTTCGTCAGAGGACTGTCGGTAGAATTACTTGTCAAGGTTAATACTGATCTAAAAAGGCAGTGCTCTGGAAGCATATAGGCTTAAACTGAAGAAGCAAAGAACTTGGAAGGATAACACCGGCTACAGGGTGCACCACGGTAAAGTGCAGACTGCTATGGGAACACCTCCATATAGCAAAATACATAGACATCCCATGGGAGAAGTACTGTAGACTTCAGAAGTCAGGCTGACCACTCCATGAGCCAGACACTAAAGCTTCTTAGAGATTACTCAAATGGTTGAAGAAGGTGTCCCACGACCAATAGTTATAACCCTATCCACATAAGAGATAAATGCATGATCGGTGCAGTTCCAACCACTGGGACCCCTACAATCACTACCACAGAGGTCCTGAACCCACGTTCTGGAAACATCTGAATACAGCAGTGGTCAAGCATGCACCCTGCCCCTCCATTCCAAGTCTACAGGTTGAGAGCCAAGTACAGGACCAAGTATCTGCCGTCATAAGCCTACAATAGCTCTTGATTTGCAATACCTAATCTTACAAATGCTAAATAAATAGGTACTTTCTATAGCTGCAGTTTCTACATGACTGAAAGTCCCTGAAAACGGTATTTAGTTCAGAGAGGACAAGTTTACATATGGAAACATATGGCTAAGGAAATGGAGAGGATTTTCACAATCCCGGGCAGGTGAATGCGGCCCCCCACCAGGAAGAGAGGCCATTTGGTGCTGTCTGCAGGCGTTAAAGGGCTAGAAAATCAAAGAGAGGATATTGTAAAGTGAAGGACAATGCTGGAAATAGTGCTGCCTGGTAACACAGGAAATGTGCTGATGATGATTTCCTAAGAAGCCTCCACAAACTCCTGGAAAAACAAGTACCACAAGGGTGGAAATGGACGAAATCAGTCCATATGTCCCTGGCAGGCGCTACCTGTCATAACGTGATGCCAATGGCTTCCCAACATGTTCTCACAGGATCTCCAGCTTCACACACAATCTACGACTGATCATGACTGAATAATTCAGTCCATAGGACTGGCAGCTAGTGCTCACAATTCTGCTGGATTACTAGATTGATAACCTGCCCATCAAGTACAATAATCCAAGGAGGTGTCTCATGGAGACAACCCCCCTGTCCATAAAGCCTATTAGGACATACGGACATCATAGAGGGGCTCCTTCCTGGTGGACTTCAGGAACCTTTGTATTACATGGATGGTCACTATGTAATACTACATTTCCCCTGCCGTGCATGTAATAGTAGTAATAGAGCCTGACTGGCTGCAACTTCACCAGGTAAAGTCAGCTGTAATCCGGGGGTACCGGTCAAGAGACCTGGGAAAACTAGCTCATCATCCTGAGGCCTTCATTCTGAAGGACTTGGTCTCCGATTAGATAACCTCTTTAATTTAACTTGTCTTCTAATAATCCAGACACTGACCTTTAATCTGGAGTCTCACAAAACCAAAAGGAGAGGACTGTGCAGAGAAACTATGGTCAACGACACCTTCAAAGAGGTTTTCTAGGACATCAAGATAGGTGACCAGGTCAGTAGAGGTCCACCGGTGGAAGGGCGAGTGCTGTGGCCTCATCCTCAGGACACTATCTCACTGTGTGGCACTGTGCCTGGTATAGTATGAAGTCTGGCATGGTGTCGATCGTCAAGCAGCTGATCTGTGAGGGTAGCAGGAGTCAGCGGCCCACCGACCTGTACTCAGGATATATCATTGATATCTAACCCCTTTAAAGAAACAAGGATGAGCAGATATCTCCAGTATCACCCATGGCTGCTATAAGGGGACAAAACTACAGTCATATTGCTGTTCAGATCCAAGGATGGAGATGAACCACCAAGATGTAGCGCTGGGACAGCCCTGACTGCTCCCAATACTTCACCACCAGTCTAACAAGGTCTTCTGCAACTTTACTCATTGTGCAATGAAACGACTCGCAGTTTTCTAATGTGTAACTATTTCCTCAGAGTTTAGCATATCTGCTTGAGGCCACTGAATGGAAACTTATCAAATATCAGAAGTACAACATCAGGGACATGAAGGAGAAAGCCTTTACCTACCAACCTGCCTCCTACCAACATACCACATGGGATATAAGCCAAGGGTATGATCAGTTAAACCTCTATTCAGACTAGTTACTGGTAAGCAGCTGACAACCAGCTTTTCTTGACACCTTGGGGGCAACCAGATGGGGAGCTAAGGCTCCATGATGGCTGATCTGTGGACCAGGACTTTAGGATAGCTGGGAGACAGCCTCTAAGGGAACTGAAGTTTTGGCCATATGGGTTGTCAGACAGTTTTTTAAACTTGCTGACTCTGGTCCTGGGTGAGATGTTAGGTGGCATCATCCATGGTGATCTCTCAAAGCCATGACACTTTCTCCAAGCAGTTATCAGTCTGATTCAGCATCACAGCTGGATGTGACAGCGGGGGCCAGGGCCCCTGAGAAGCCCCTCAGCTCCCCGGACACAGAAGGGATTAGGGGCCACCACACCCTGTGCATCCAGCAGCAGAGACAATGCCGCACCCAGGCAGTGCACATAGCTGTCAGGCAGAGGCCCGCACGGGGTGGGATGGATGGATGCGGGCCTCCCCGACAACAATGGCTGCTGATCTGCGGGAATGCGGTTGTGTGCGGGAGAGCACCTACCCAGAAGCAGCAGCTTGACCTCCCGGGCGGCTTTCTCTCCGTCCTCCCGCAGGTTCCGGTCGATCATCTTACTCCTCTCCACCGCCGCCTTGTCCTCCGCGCTCAGCGTACATCCCATGGCGACAGCGCTGCTGGGACACTCTGCGCACACACAAAGCCGGGAGCGGCGGCGCTCACCGAGGGTCAGGCGGCTCGGGGTGGGCGGGGGCCAGCAGGCGACACAGCTCAATGGAGGCTGAATGTGCGCGCGGTCTCGGGGGAGGCGCTGTGGTAAATGAGGGCTAATGATGCTGAGGAGCCAGCCAGACGCTCCCTCCCCAGACTCCGGCTTCTACAGCTGCTTCTCCCCTGAGCTTCTCTCCGTCTCCTTCTACAGAGAGATGACGCCGAAGCAGCACCGCGCACGCGCAAACCTTCTGGCTACACCCCAAGGGTAAAGCTTGCCACTTCTCCACAGTACCCGGATTGAGCAAGCGGACGTTCCCCGCCTCTGGCTCCTTATTGGATGTCGACGTGCAGGCGGCCCCGTTTTTAACCCCCTCCGGACCAGAAATGTGCGCTGCCGGATGTCGTAAGGAGGGCGAGCGGTCGGGGAGGAATCGGGTGCGAAAGGGTTAAAGGGATCTGCCGTCTCCGTGACGTCACCACGCTGAGTGTTTATAAAACAGTCGGCGGAGGAAACGTTTGTTGTGTTTGAAAGTCAACGGTTGTGAGTGTGTGATGGGGCGCGGCTCTGCGCTCTCGTGAGCACTTACCTGTGGAGCTGTAGCGGGTGTTGCTTGTCCTGAGGTGAAGGTCACACGGCGCTGCCTCCGAGACTGTGCGGCTCCCACTCTCTTTTATTGCTTATAACTTGTATGCTGTATACAATCTTGAATTTTCTCGGCGTTTTACGCGAGGGTTTGAGTTGTGTGCTTGTGTCTTTGTGTTGGTGTGCCATAGTTAGTATGCATATCTCTGCCCATAGGTGTGTGGATGTAAAGGTTCTGCTTCAGGTTGACTCATTTATCTAAGTTGTGAACATTTGTAACTTTATACATTTCTTTTTACAGATAATTTCTGGATCTCCGTTTCTTGTCTCTGTAGGGGATATACTTGTCAAATCCACCTGATAACGTCCAAATGTTGGATAGTATTTTGCTGTTTTCATGGGGTTATCCAATCCTGCATGGGCCCCTCCTCTAGCGCGTACATACCACTTCTCTGGGCAACCATGTCCCTCCAAATCCCTGCACAGGTGCCACTGCATCTCCCCGTCACATGGATGAAAGCATCCAGTGATGGACGGTGCAGCCTATATCAGGCTACAACGGTGATGCTAGGGAGGCTGGTCACTAGCGGTGAGCAAATTGACTTTGGATGAAACATCTGAACTCTATTCGGGTAAAGCTTTGTTTCAATACTGTACACAGCAAGCGCTCTGTACAGTATTAGTGTATTGGCTCCGATGAGCTGAAGTTGTTGGGAGCAGGCCCCAGTCGCGAGTGGTACCTTGGGACCGGGCCCCAGTTGTGAGTGTTTTATTTTATTTTATTTTATTTTTTTTTTTTTTTTTTCGTGCAAATTAAAGGGAGTCTGTCAGCAGGTTATTGGGTATAGAGATAATTACATCTCTATACCGGCCTTACTGCTGTGATTGTAAATATGTAAGTGTAATTATTAGGGCAGTAGTTTACATAAAAAAAGTGTTTCTATTAACATGTGAAATACCTGGATAAGGAGCCCAAGGGGAGGTCCTGCGAGCCGTTGGAGCCCGGGCACGCCGCAGATTTCGGAGCCCAGCACCGCCCTCCAGCTAATTATACACGCCCCTTCAGTGTTGTCTTCTCCCCTGGCTGCGGCGCATGCATACAAGAGTCTGTGCCGCAGCCGGAGAAGACAGCGCTGGAGGGCGGTGCTGGGCTCCGAAATCTGCGGCGTGCCCGGGCTCCAACGGCTCGCAGGACCTCCCCTTGGGCTCCTTATCCAGGTATTTCACATGTTAATAAAAACACTTTTTTTATGTAAACTACTGCCCTAATAATTACACTTACATATTTACAATCACAGCAGTAAGGCCGGTATAGAGATGTAATTATCTCTATACCCAATATTCTGCTGACAGAATCCCTTTAAGTTATGATTTTATATTGCAAAGTCTCGTGAGACTTCACAAAGTATTTTGGCTCATCCAGCAGTTATTAGCATATATTAAAGCGGCTCTGTCACTAGGTTTTAACCTATGTATTTAAATACATAGGTTAAAACCCCTTGACTTCTACAGTTAGAACATACCTTTATTGCAGAGTACAGCGCAGCGGTTGTGCTGAAAAAAGACCTTTAATCTTTATGTTAATGAGCCTTCGGAGCACCGGGGGGCGGGCTCTTTCTTCCTGAGCACCGCTTCTTCACCGCCCCCCGGGTCCCGAGGCTCTCTCCGATGCCGACGTCCACGCCCCTCTGAAAATTGATTGACAGCGCTAGGCCGTTTGGCCTAGCGCTGAAATCCCGCCGGCGCATGCGCAGAAGCGCTTGCAGTGCCGAACACCGCAAGCGCTTCCATCCTTGTGCGCACGCGCCGTCACTTCGCTGAACCCGGAAGTGACGGCGCGTGCGCACAAGGATGGAAGCGCTTGCGGTGTTCGGCACTGCAAGCGCTTCTGCGCATGCGCCGGCGGGATTTCAGCTGTCAATCAATTTTCAGAGGGGCGTGGACGTCGGCATCGGGGAGAGCCTCGGGACCCGGGGGGCGGTGAAGAAGCGGTGCTCAGGAAGAAAGAGCCCGCCCCCCGGTGCTCCGAAGGCTCATTAACATAAAGTTTAAAGGTCTTTTTTCAGCACAACCGCTGCGCTGTACTCTGCAATACAGGTATGTTCTAACTGTACAAGTTAAGGGGTTTTAACCTATGTATTTAAATACATAGGTTAAAACCTAGTGACAGAGCCGCTTTAACTTAGACAGAGCAGGAGATTGTGATCTCTAACACAATTACAGGTAAAGCCATCCTTCTCAGTCCTCACAACACATTTTGCTTTCTGAGGTCACTCCTGCTCTCAGCCAGATAACAATCTTTCTGGTCTGCAGAAACCTGTGTACAGTGAGAGACCTGCTGAACTGTCTATAGTTCATGACTAAAGTAAAATCTACTGATCACTGTATTTAGAAAGTGTCTTCTTTTAACTCTCCCTTTATGTTGAAAGCTAATCTTTGTAACTAGTAGGAAAAACCCCTTTCATCCTGTTTTCTCTAGTAGATCTGAGATGAGTGCAGCTGTTCCTTCCCAGTACCTTTTTCCTCTGCTCTGTAGCAGAGGAGTTTCACTTCTGAGCATCTACATGAAGGGCAGCACACAGTCATCTCAACTGAAAGCCTAGATCCTTAGTTCAGGAATGGAACAGACATTTCTAGGACCTTTCATCATGTTCCCAAATTCTTATGAAAATATATTTCAAAATCTACCAATTTATTATATATATATTTTAGGAGTCTGAGTCAGTCCATTTTATACTGACTCCGACTCCACAGCCCTGATTAAAACAAATCTTTATGCAAATTAACTATGGATGTTTTATCTGAAGTTGATTCGCTCATCCCTATTGGTCACCATCGCAGCCTGGTGTTGGCTGCCTTCCGTTGCTGAATGTTTTGATCCACGTAACAGGAATTTGGAGAAAACCCACGCAAATGCAGGGAGAACATACAAACTCCATGCAGCTGACCTTGGTGAGAATTGAACCTAGGACTCCAGCGGTGCAAGGCGTCAGTGGTAACAATAGTTTGTGTGCCAGCTTTTTTTTCTTTTGTCCAAAAGTTGCACTTTTTACTAAAGTGCAATTTTGACCCCAATTTTACTGCTTTTTGGCATCTTCTGACACTTTCCACTGTTACAGAGAGGTGGGCAGGCTGAGTTGGAGCACTGGTACTTAATTAATTTAACATGGGTGCCAACGATCTACTCCTAATCCTGTCTGTGGTAGACTTCTGGTGCATGGACAGCAGAATATTTAACAAATTTATTAAAGGGGTTATCCCATCTCAAACAATGGGGGCATATTGCTAGGTGGGACCCGCACCTATATCCAGAACGGAGCCCCAAAAGAGAAGGGGGGGGGGGTGGCGCATGCACAGCTGCCCTCCATTCAATTCTATGGGGCCGCCAAAAATAGGCGAGCGCTCAGCTATTTACGGTGGCTCCATAGAAATGAATGGGAGTTGTGGCTGCGCTTGTGTGGTGCGCTCCCATTCATTTCTGGGCGCAGAGGGGAGCTGTGCCTGGTGGTGGCTGGATCCCAGAAAACCCAGGGTCCTCCAGGCACAAAGCTGGGGAGTCTATATTGATATAGGTGTGGGACCTGCACCTATAAGACAATGGGGGGCATATCCTAGCGATATGCCCCCATTGTCTAAGATGGGAATACCCCTTTAAGTGTGGTCGGATCTTCCACCAGCCGCGTTCGTGTGTTTGTTTTTTGATTAAATGACACCCATTGGGTTATGGCGCACACAGTAATTGTGCCATAGGTTATGACTTCGAGCTTGCCACTTAGCTGCCACAGATTTCAGTATTTGGCACATAGAGGACCAGAGATGCACCTAATTAAGACCTCTGCCTTGTAATAAGTTAGTTGCATGTCACTCTGGTGCACGGGGCGTCCAGACTGGAGTATGGGTCTTTTTTTTTTTTTTTTTTTTTTTTTTTTTTTCCCCCCCTCCATATTGCATGGACAATGCTCAGCTGAAAACTAATTTTTTGAAGCATCTCCTATCACTGGTCTATGACAGAACATGGATGTCATCTGTGTTAGTAGCTTTTCATGGACCCATAGACTTCATCTGGCATGTTTAGACCACATCACAGACAAAAGTAGTGCATGTCTGATTCTTCCCCACCCCTATTGTCCCTAATGCACTAATAAGTTTTTCTATTTTTATTAATTTAGTATTTTTAGTAGACTTTTTCCCTACCTAAAGCGCACCATTCCCTGCAGGCTTTAAACTCAGTACACTGCTGCCTTTTCAGCGGTGTACAGACTGTGAAGTTTATGAATGGGGCTGCAGCAGCGCAGGGAGTACCAGCAGGAGCGTATATTGCTGCTTCTGCCTGTGCCACCCAGAGGTTTACTAACTCCTGGCATAGCACATGGGTACCCTGTAACCATATACTATGCCAGGATTAGCAGAGTGGGCTCCTCTCAACTAATCCTGGCATAGTATATGGTTACAGGGTACCCATGTGCTATGCCAGGAGCTAGTAAACCTGTGGGGGCAGGAGCACCAATATGCACTCCTGCCCATACACGGTGCTGTGGCCCCATTCTCGGTGTGTACTAAAAATGTCAGCTTTAAGCACACAGGAAATGGTGTGCTTTAGGTAGGAAAGAATCTAATAAAAATACAAACATTAAACACATAAAAAAAAAAACTTATTAGGGACACGCAAAGGTTTAGTTAGTCTTTAAAATCAATGGGTACATGTGATATCCGTGAAAAATGGAAATGTGAACGAGGTCTTAGGGTAACCTGCACAGAGGTGCAAATTTACAAACAGAAATGAATTACAAATTACCTATGACTTTGCCATGGATTTGAAGGAGGTCTCCTCTCATATATTTATGACCTTCCCTCAGTATAGGTCATCAATATATCTGCAGAGGCTCCACTAAATCGGACAGAGCCATCCCATTGAAGTACAGAGGAGCTGTAGTTACACATGCTCGCTGACGGTTAGTACGTAAACTTTAAAGAGAACACGGTGCTCGTATAAGTGCTGTGTTTATTTCATACTGCTGATTGGCAGTCAGGCCCCCGACATTCTGACCCTGATGACCTATCCTCAAGGCATCAGTATAGGAAAAAATAGAGAACCCCTTTAATGTCTTTTTGGCACAGATCACTCGTACATTGAAAAGGGTGAAACCGAACGTGTGCCCGTGCTGTGGACCGCAATTTGCGGTCCTCAATGCATGGCCACTGACCATGGAGCCGCCGCATTCGGATCGTGGTACCGTTCACTTGGATGGGGTCCGCGATCCGCACCGCAAAAAACTAGTGCATGCACTACTTTTTTGCGGTGCGGAGGCAAGGGCAGAAGCACTCCATAGTGCTTCCGTGGGGTTCCGATCCGTGCCTCTGTTCCGCATCTCCAGGATTGCGGACCCATTCAAGTGAATGGGTCCACGATCCCTGATGCAGGGTGCACACAGCTGGTGCCCGTGTATTTTGGACCCGCAGTATGCGGGCCGCAATTCAGCAACGGCCGTGTGCCTGAGCTCTAGCTCTGTCGGTTCCCCCGCAGTCTCATAACAGGGTGCAGATAGTTGGTGAGGCACCTGGAAACCTTACAGGCGCCTACAGGCCTGCCATGTACAGAAGCCTATGATTCCCAGGCTGGGTATAATAGGAATCTGTTAGTGTAATGCTAACTGTTACAATGCAGCATGTATTGTATTTGTTCCACATGAGACTTCAACTTCTGGGGGTCTGATCCCAGTTTTAATGTACAGGGTGCGTCATTTATATGGATACACCTAAATAAAATGGGAATGGTTGGTGATATTAACTTCCTGTTTGTGGCACATTAGTATATGGGAGGGGGGAAAACTTTTCAAGATGGGTGGTGACCATGGCAGCCACATTGAAGTCAGCCATTTTGGATCCAGCTTTAATTTTTTTCAATGGGAAGAGGGTCACACATCAAACTTATTGAGAATTTCACAAGAAAAACAATGGTGTGCTTGGTTGTAACGTTACTTTATTCTTTCATGAGTTATTTGTTTATAGCCATTGACATGTCGCAGAGTACGTGAGGAACAGATAGAAATTGTGTTAATGTTTGGTGAACGCAGTACCCGGGTCATTGCAGCAGATTTCAATGCAATACACCCTACGAGACCACCCATCTCCCATGCTACAGTTAGCAAACTGCTTGCCAAGTTTCGTGAAACTGGTTCAGTGTTGGATTTGCCAAAATGTGGATGCATGAAAACTGTCACTAATGAAAAAACATCAGTGGCTGTCCTAGCTTCATTCAGCAAGAGCCCACAGCGTAGCACTCACCGCATGTCACTGGAGAGTGGCATCGGTCGAACATCCCTTTGGCGGATATTAGCTACTCACAAATGGCACCCTTATAAACTCCAGCTGCTGCAGTATCTCAATGAGAATGACCCAGATTGGCGCACTGAATTTGCAGAATGGGCAAAACAAAAATTGGAACAGGGCCCTCAGTTTACACAGAACATTTTGTTCAGTGATGAGGCAAACTTTTATGTGAATGATGAAGTTAACAAACAAAACCACCGCTATTGGTCTGACACTAACCCACATTGGATAGATCCAAGACTGTTGGAACACAAAAATTGATGGTATGGTGTGGTATATGGGGTACAAAGATAGTGGGGCCATTCTTCATCAATGGAAACTTGAAGGCCGCTGGATCTGTGAAATTGCTACATGATGATGTGTTTCCCTCTTTATGCACAGAAGCTAGTACATTCCCTGAGTTTTTCCAGCAAGATGGTGCACCACCACATTATGGGTGTCAGGTCCAAGCATTCCTAGATGAACAGTTTCCTGGAAAGTGCATTGGTTGTCGTGGGCTAGTTGAATGGCCCCCAAGGTCTCCCGATCTGACCCCCTTAGATTTTTATCTTTGGGGTCATCTGAAGGCAATTGTCTATGCTGTGAAGATACGAGATGTGCAGCACCTGAAACTATGGATACTGGAAGCCTGTGCTAGCATTTCTTCTGTGGTGTTGCTATTAGTGGGAGAAGAGGGTTGCATTGACAATCCAACACAATGGGCAGCACCTTGAACACATTTTATAAGTGGTCAGAAACTTATAAATAACTCATGAAAGAATAAAGTTACGTTAAAAGCAAGCAAACCATTGTTTTTCCTGTGAAATTCTCAATAAGTTTGATGTCTCACATGACCCTTCTTCCCATTGAAAAAACTAAAGTTGGATCCAAAATGGCCGACTTCAAAGTGGCCGCCATGATCACCACCCATCTTGAAAAGTTTCCCCCCTCCCATATACTAATGTGCCACAAACAGGAAGTTAATATCACCATCCATTCCCATTTTATTTAGGTGTATCCATATAAATGACCCACCCTGTACATTAAAACTGGGATCAGACCCCCAGAAGTTGAAGTCTCATGTGGAACAAATAAAAAATGGAGAAAAAAAAGTAAAGTTTTATAAAAAAAAAAGTTTCAAGTATTAAAGAAATTGCCTGTTTCCCCTAATCAAGCTGTGTACTACTGAAAAGTATAGGCATAATGGGTATTGCTTTGTCCATGACAACCAGGTTTATAAAATTATCACAGGATCAACACCCCCCCCACCCAAAAAAAATCAAGCAAGTAAAAAGTCATGTACCCTAAAATGGAACCAGTGAAAACATCACCTCATTCCGTACCCTCATACAAGCCAGAACAGCTGTTTTTTGATCACCTTGTAAAAAGTATTGAGGGATCAAAAAATCTTATGTACCCACAAATCATTCAACTGAAAAGGTCAACTCCTCCCACAAAAAACAAACCCTCACAAGGCCTTGTAAGAAAATATGACTCTCAAAAATGGGGACACGGAAATGTTTTTTTTTTTTCTTTTAAAAAAAAAATGTTTTAACCCTTAGACCCCTTTCACAAGAGCGAGTTTTCCGCGAGGGTGCAATGCGTGACGTGAACGCACAGCACCCACACTGAATCCTGACCCATTCATTTCAATGGGTCTGTGCACATGAGCCTTTTTTTTTTTTTCCACTCATCAGTTCACTGATGGTTGCTTGAGATGTTGTTTGTAAACCTTCAGTTTTTTATCACGCGCGTGAAAATCTCATCAAAACGCATTGCACCCACGCGGAAAACACTGAACGCAATCACAGGCAAAACTGACTGAACTGGCTTGCAAAATGGTGCGAGTTTTCCTGAACGCATCCGGACCTAATCCGTCACGCTCGTGTGAAAGGGGCCTTAGAGTACCTTGTGATTTTTTTTTTTTTCTTTTTTTGCATTTTCGTTTTTTACTTTCCACCTTCCCAGAGTCATAACTTTATTTTTTCATTCACATAGCAGTATGAGGGCTTATTTTTTGCGGGACACAATGTACTTTCTAATGGCAGTATTTACTGTTGCATAAATGTAGGGTTGCACCGGGTATTGAATTCTCGATACCCAGTCGATACTTTTTGCCGGGATTTGCCTGTTAACGATACATGGAGCACCGGAGGACAAGGAAGCGGTGAAGGCTCTGTACTCACTGCTTCCTGGCCCTCCGTTCGGCTGTGCTGTGCACAGCGTGAGGGCGCTCTGTGACCTCATGCTGTGCGCGCAGGGTCACAGCACAGCCAACAGGAAGAAGAAGAGAGCACAGGCGGAGAGGAGCGGCGGCGTCCAGGAGCAGGAGAGGTAAGTGGCTTTATTATTTTATTCAATATGAGGCTGATATTACTTGGCCTGGGGCTGGCAATTGGCAATGGGGGCTGGTGAGAGGCACTGGGGGCTGGCCAGGGACAATGGGGGCTGATAAGAGGCTCTGGGGGTTAATAAGCTGCTAGGGGCTCATAAAAAGGTAATGGTGGATTATATAAGACTGCTGGGGGCTGATAAGAGGCATAGGGTCTGATATGAGGCATATGGGAGCTGATAAAAGGCATGGGGCTCTTATCTGAGGTCTGATTGGGGGTCTTTCACATTGAGGTCTGAGCTGAGATCTGATTGGGGGTCTGATCTAAGGTCTTATTGGGGTCTTTTTAACATTGGGGGTCTTATTGGGGCTGTCAGCTGAGGTCTGATTAACATTGGTGGTCTGACCAGAGGTCTGATGAAAAATATTTTTTTTTCTATTGTCCTCTAAAGCCTAGGTGCGTCTTATAGGGCAAAAAATACGGTACTTCATTATAAATATATTCCTAAATACCTTTCATTAGTTATAATGGCTCTTTTTTTTCTGGGGAGCAATCATTAGGAGAAACAAAATGGCCACTGTACACACAAAACCTGTCCTAATCACACAGGAGGACAAGTTACTTCACAACACTGAGATAAAGAGCTGCCTCATCCTCCTCTCTGCTCTACTTGTCAGGGATTATTATCCTGAATATAGGTGATAAGATCTTTACCTGAATCTCTGTTGGAATTGAGTTTATGATCAGATGTGGCTAATGATTAGCAGCACTTGTATGCATTCTCCATTACCACAGTCCGTCCTCTCTGTACTTCATGAACTCCATTCCCACAAAGGTTCAGCTAAATATCATATTAAACTAGTCAGGATCATAATCCCTGACAAGTGTGTGAAGTAACTTGTCCTGCTGTGTGATTAGGACAGGATTTGTGTGTACTAAAATGATAGCGGCCATTTTGTTTCCCCTGATAATTGCTCACTAGACAAAACGAACCATTATAACTAATGAAAGGTATTTGGGAATATATTTATAATGTAATATTTACGTATTTTCAGTTTCTTAATTCCCAGAGAACCCCTTTAAAGTGCTGACTTCTGCTGTACATGTACAGCCGAGGTGGCGAAGGGGTTAATTGTGTAAAAGGAGCAAAACTTAAACTATATGAAATTGGTATCTCTGTAATCATACTGACCAGCAGAATAGAGCATGCCATTATGGTTATCAGAAAATGGCTGTTCCAGTACCCCAGAGGCTGAAAGCAACATGGCACCTGTAAACCATCAAAATTTGCTCTGCAAAAGCTAAAAGGTGGTCTTTCCTTTTGGCTCTGCAGCATTACCCAAACAATATTTTACATCCACGTTTATGTAATTTCTGTACCCAGTAGAACCTAACAATTTAAGTGGTGTGGTGTGTCTCAAATGGCACATATTGGGCACTGAAATGACCATTATTTTGGCAAACTTCTCATTTTGATTTTCCACCATCCCCTGTTCATTAAGTTCTTCAAAATGCCTGTGGTGTTAAAATGCTCGGTTCACTCTTTGATGAATCCCAACCCTATGACTGCTGCTCACGTTGCGGATTCCGCATGGTTTCTCTGTGCAGATTCTCGTGCTGAAAAAATCGTAGCGTACCAGCAAAGTGTATGAGATTAGACAAATCTCATGTACATTTTGCCTTTTAAATCTGTGTGGAAATTGACCTGACGTGCTGTTTTTGAAATCTGTATCATGTCAATTCTTTGTGCAGATTTCACACTTTTCAATGGAAGGGTCAGTCAGTGGTAGAATTGCATCAAATCCACAACAAAATCCACAGGTAACAAAGGATTTGGTGTGGAAATGCGTAAGGATTTACCGCTTGTCTACCTGCACCCATGAGCAGATAGCCTAAGCCTGCATGAACTTCTTTAAGTCATAAGTATCTGGTGGGGGTGTGACACCCAGGACCCCTGCCAATCAGCTGTTTGAGAAGGCACTGGCTCTTGCAGTTGGGTGCCATGTAACGATTAGAGGCCACACCCATTCATTTGTTACCCATGACTGTTAAAGAGGTTTTCCCGCTAAAAATAATCAGGATAGGAAATGTCAGAACTCTGAAGAACATGAGTGCAAGTTTACCTACTCATGGGTGCAGATTTCAAAACAGAAATTTTGAATATTTTCCGTTTTTTGTGCGTTACTGTACCAAAAATCTCATATTTTACTTGTGGTTTTTGGTGTGGATTTGATGCGGTTTTACTGCAGATCTGTTGAATGGCAAAATTCAGGTCAATTTCCATATGGAATTAAATTGCAAAGTATACACGAGATTTTTCTATTCTCAGACACCTTGCTGGTGCTATATTGCACTGCAGTTTTTCCTCATGAGAATATGTAATCCGTGTAGTGTGCAAGTACTTTCATGCCCAGAAGATTTGTTGCAGTTTCTATGGCTGAAAATTGTCTCTGAATGGGGTTGTTTCATAAGCAAGTGCATGGATTTCTGCAAGCCATATTCAAATGAATGGGATAATCACAGAAATGTCTGTAACGATCCCCAGTATTAACTCTATTAAACCAGGAATACTGCTTGATTGGCTTGACTCTGCTAATTAAAATGATACATGTCTTGTGAAAATTGGTTGCGAAAAAACGTTACCCCTCCCATGTTCCATAGGATTTCGGTCCGTGTTCTAACTTTTGTGCTGTGCAGACTGAATGTTGTGGATTGCAGACCCATTCAAGTGAATGGGCACATTACCGGTGCTCATGCTTTAGGACTGTAGGACTGGTCTGCAATAAAATAAAATAAAAAATCAATTGTTGCCGAGTCTATTGAAACAATAGGTCAGCTGTCCTGTTGCATTTTTGACATACTGACTGTAATAAGTGTATGCGAAACAATAGCTATCTCCCAATAAAACAGCATGTCCAGGTTGCACGAGAATAAATTGTTGATCTGAGCGCCTTAACAGGTGTTAAAAGCTATCCTCAACTATTATCATAGCCCTTGTTGAAATCCCAAAATGAATAATATTTGTGTACCCAATGACGGATGTCATAGTATAATCTGCCACATACACATTGTTTATAGCTAGAATTGAACATTTATCTCATGTCCAAGATTTAGATGTTTTTCTCACTCTCCTAGTCTTGGGAATATCTAGAACAATCATCGGGCAGAGCAGGTAAATATCCCTCCTTAACACAAACATGCATGGTGTGTAAAGGCTCACCTGTGATAATCCTGGACACATCCTGTCCCAGCTATACTGACAGGTTGGCAAACACAGCTGAGCCTGTTGAATTTACAAGACACCATTATATTCAAGGTTTGTAGGAACATGAGTCTGAGATTCATGATATATGCACAGTCGAGTCAAATTATTATGACCACCTCCTACTCTCATTGTCAGCAGCATGTAGCTCATGAAGGAAGTCACATGTTGTGAGCTGGCCTGGTGGGTATATATGGTGTGATAAGCTGTCTGTACACATATCCCTCATTGCAGTCATGGGTAAAAGGGGTGATTAATCAGAGTTGCAAAAAGGGAGGTTTATAGGCGTTTGGGCCAAGGTTGGCAGTACTTCTGAAACTGCATAGCTTGTGATCTGTTCATGTGTGATTGTGGTGAAAGTGTATTGTGAGTGGACAAATTGTGTGTATTGTGAATAAGTGATGTGGAAACTGTGGAGAGCCACGTGCCGTTGATGCAAGAGGTGAATGTTGACCATGAAGGTGTTGCCCTTCACTGATTGCCAAATGGTTGCCTTCTTCAATGAGTCTCTTCTGCTTGAATGGATGGACATTGGCATGTCAGGTGAGAAACATCAGAAAGCAAACAACCTGCAGCCTTTGCTGGAAGAACAAAAGCTGATGAAAGCAGTGTTATGGTCTGGAGAATGTTTCTGGGTCCCCTCATCCATGTGGAAGGGACTGTCAACTGATTTGGGTATTACTCCATCCTTGCAGATCATGTGGCACCTTACATGCTGATTGTCTTCCCTGGGCCAGATAGGATCTTCTAAGAAGACAATGTCACATGGCTACCAAAGTCCAACATTGTTTGGAAAAGTATAACCAAGGCATTAAAGTACTACACTGGCTCCCCAATTTCCCATACTTGAACCTTTGAGCATCTGTGGGACCACCTTGATTGTTGTGTTTGCTCTGTGGATCCTACACCCTCCAGCAGCTGTAGGATGCCCTGCAGTCAGTATGGCTCCAGATACCTGTGACAACTTACCAGGACCTTATTGAGTTACTCACTGTCTGCGCTGCACACGGTGGTTACTCTGGATATTAGCTGATGGTCATTATAATTAGAGATGAGCGAGTAGTGAAATATTCGAAAGTTCGAAATTCGATTCGAATAGACCGCGATATTCGACTATTCGACTGAATATCGAATCCCATTAAAGTCTATGGGAAAAAAATGCTCGCCACTTGGAAATCTCAATTCGACCACTTGGAGGTCACCAAGTCCACCCTGAAACCTCAGAAAAGGATGCCAACACTGCTGGAATGCAACTGGGACAGCAGGGGAAGCATGTCTGGGTGCATATAACGCGCCCAAGTCGCACTATTACGCCACTATCACAGCCTCTCAACAATACACTCCAAAGACAATATAACCTCTCTGTAAAGTGAGACCATACAAGGAAACCTTCTTTCCTCTACATTGCCATGGACCCCAAGCCAAACTAGACAAAAAAGAAGATAAAATTCTGCACCCCTTAAAATCACGTTGCCTATGACAACCACAGATGGCATAGGCAAGGGGGAAAGCAATCAAGCCATCACTATTTTTCCCTCTGTGCCATCCCTGCCTTGCCCAGGCACATGTCCCAAAGCATCATCCACGCCCGAGTAACACGGTTACTGCAAAAGGCCATTTGACCACCAACACTTTGGTTTGAGGCCGGGGATGCTACATCTCCCTGACAGCACACTGGGTGAATGTTGTGGAGGCGGGGACGGGCAAACCTGCTACCCCCACCCAAGTTTTGGGCCTTGGTTCTGTCTGGATTTCCGCAACCCTTACAGACAGCTCGGCAAACCCCTCCTTCTCCTTCTAGATTTGTTAAATCTGTCCACCACCCAGTCAAGTCCACAAAGTCCAGTCTCGTCGATAGCCTGCAGAAACTGCAGGGACCTCACTCTGACCCTCCTTCCTCCCACCCTGCCCAATGTTATCAACCCAGTGTTCCCACCCATGCAAGAATCGCAGGAGCTATCTGAGGATTTTGTTTGTTCTGATGCCCAAACACTGGAGCAAGCTCCATCTCTAGCTGATGGTGGTGTGGAACGGGCACTAAAGTGTAAAATGATTAGGGACGATGATGAGACACAGTTGCCAGCAAGGGAGGCTGTTGGAGCAAAGTGAGGCAGTGTAAGAGGAGGTGGTTGAGTATGACGAAGTCAGTGACCCGACCTGGCCCAGTGTCATGTCTAGCAGGTAAAGCAGTGGGGATGTTGAGGGATGCGTAGGACCGCAAAAGGCAGGAAGAGGCCGTGGGCTGGCCAGAGGCTCATGGAGAAGGCAGGCTAGAGCCCGCAGGGCCGCATCTCTTCCCTATAACAGGCCCCACACACAAAGCTCTCCCATCGAGGGCTCTTAGGTCCTTGTTGTGAAAATATTTTAATGAGTGCGCAAAGTTAGCTTGAGGTGAGCCCTCGAAAAAATTATATGGAGGCCCAAGAGGTGAGCCCTCGAAAAAATTAAGTGGAGGCCCAAGAGGTGAGACCTCTTAAAAATTGTATTAAGGCCCAAGAGGTGAGCCATAATAAAAATTGTTTGTAGGCCCAAGAGGTGAGCCATGATAAAAATTGCTTGTAGGCCCAAGAGGTGAGCCATGATAAAAATTGCTTGTAGGCCCAAGAGGTGAGCCATGATAAAAATTGCTTGTAGGCCCAAGAGGTGAGCCATGATAAAAATTGCTTGTAGGCCCAAGAGGTGAGCCATGATAAAAATTGCTTGTAGGCCCAAGAGGTGAGCCATAAATATTTTTTTTTTTTTTTTTTTACGGAGCAATTCTACGGCGGTTAAGGAGGAGGTGGAGGAGGAAATGGCACTTCATACAGATGGCACTTCACTTTTGGCTGCTTTCCACTGTTGGAGAAGCAAAGTCCAGGTCAATCCACTTGCTGTTCATTTTGATTAGCGTCAGCCTGTCGGCACTGTCGGTTGACAGGCGGCTGCGCTTATCGGTTATAATGCCCCCGGCTGCGCTGAACACCCTTTCTGATAGCACGCTGGCGGCAGGGCAGGCAAGCACCTCCAAGGCATACAGGGACAGTTCCAGCCACGTGTCCAACTTGGAGACCCAGTAAGTGTAGGACGCCGAGGGATCGGGGAGGACAGGGGTACGGTCTGCCAGGTACTCCCGCAACATCCGCCGATACTTGTCCCTCCTGCTGATAGCGGGCCCCGCAGTGATGGAAGTTGCACGAGGGGGTGCCATGAACGTGTCCCACACCTTGGAGAGTGTTCCCCTGGTGGCTATGGGCCTGATCGATGTTGTGGGACTCTGGGAGACCCTCTCCTCTCTGCCGCCAGCGATGGTGGGTGGGAAAATCTCCATCATGTTCTGCACGAGTTCCCTCTGGTATTCCAGCAATCGATTCGTCCTCTCCTCTACCGGAATAAAAGAGGAGACGTTATCTTTATACCGGGGGTCCAGGAGTGCGAAGACCCAGTACAGTTTGTTCTCCACTATCCGGACAACACGTGTGTCCCGGGAAAAGCAGCCCAGCATGAAGTCAGCCATGTGTGCCAGACTCTGAATAGGCATGACGTCACTGCCCCCACCAGAAGGATCGCTTGCCATTTCCTCCTCTTCCGCCTCCTCTCCGCCCCATCCGCGCTGAACCAATGGGACGCACACAGCCTGACTGCTACCCTCGCCGCCAGCATCCTCCTCCTCTTCCACAGCCACCTCCACGTCGTCCTCCTCCTGCAACTGCCACCGAGAAGCAGACAAAAGTGTGGTCTGACTGTGTAGCTCCGTTGCGTCTCCTCCTACCCCCGTCTCCTCTGCGTGCAATGCGTTCTCCCTTATTGCGATGAGCGATTCTTTAAGGACGCATAGGAGCGGGATGGTTACGCTCACTATAGCGTCCTCGCTGCTGACCTTCTTGGTGGACTCCTCAAAGATACGCAGTACATCGCATATGTCTGCCATCCATGGCCACTCGTGGTTGGCAAACTGAGGGAGCTGAGTTGGAGGCACGCGTGGATTCATAATCTGGTACTCCATCAATGCTCTCTGCTGCTCACACACCCTGGCCAACATGGAATAGGTGGAATTCCAGCGAGTCGGCAGGTCGCACAACAGCCGATGTTCAGGCAAATGGAGGCGTTGCTGGAGTTTTTTTAAGCTAGCAGCAGCTACAGTTGACTTCCGAAAGTGAGCGCACAAGCGCCGCACTTTCACCAGTAGCTCTGCCAGGTTGGGGTAAGTCTTTAGAAATTTTTGGACTACCAGATTAAAAACGTGGGCCAGGCATGGTACGTGATTGAGTTCGGCAAGCTCCAGAGCCGCCACCAGGTTATGGCCGTTATCGCACACGACCATGCCTGGTCCTAGCTGCAGCGGCGACAGCCACATCTCCGTCTGCTGCAATATGGCGTCCCTCCCCTCTGGGGCGCTGTACTTCCTGTCGCCCAAGCTGATGAGCTTAAAGGGGTTGGCCACCCTAAGTATCAAAAATCCAAAATTCCCCCAGACAATAGCCAACACTATGAAGTATTTCTCAGGTGACATGTACTGGCTGTACGTGATTTATCTAACCTATTCACCATGACACACTTCCCTGGAGGAGCTCCCTCAGACAGGCTGTGTGGGAGGAGCAGCTGCAAAGTGAAAGTAACAATCCCAGCATGCACTGCAGCAAGCATGTCTAGAGGAGAAGTCACATGACCTCCCTGCCCACCTGTGTTCCCATAGAGACAAGAGCCCCTTAGATAATATCAATAACCCAGTTATCAGTGAATAACTGTTGTAAAGACATAGCAATATAAATATATATAATAAAGAACGCCCTAGTCCCAACAGTAAAGAGGGGGGGTGTTACCCTTTTCATAAATTTGCTGTGGGGCCCAGTCATTTCTAGTTGTGCCACTGGATATAAGCCAAAAACAGAATGAGGGGGGAAGGTTATCATTTCCCTTGTTCCTAAAAAGTGGTGTTAAAAAGTTGCAAACTATGGGACAGATTTATCAAAACTGGTGTAAAGGAAAACTGGCTTGGTTGCCCATAGCAACCAATCAGATTCCACCTTTCATTTTTCAAAGCACCTTTGGGAAATGAGGTGGAATCTGATTGGTTGCTATGGGCAACTAAGCCAGTTTTCCTTTACAGGAGTTTTAATAAATCTCCCTCTATGTGTTTGCAAATTTTTAACTGCGCTTTTTTTTTTTTTTTTTTTTTTAAAGGGCGTGACAATGGGAGAGACCAGTCACCCCAACAAATTTATGTTCATTTTCACCAGTTTTCTGACTCAAATGAAGCCAGAAATCTATGGCAGCTCTGAGCTGTCAGATTTCTGTTTAGGTGCACGGACTGCACAAATTGATCTGCTGACATACAGAGGAGCCTCCTGTCTATCATCATACGACCTGCTCCCAGCTGACAGCCCATCAATCATCTATGAATATATGACTACCCTTCATCTGGGGAAAAAGGAAAATGAGTGTAGTCAAATAGCTATATATAACATACAGGGTTGTCACAAGTCACTATATATAATGTACAGGGGGTCACACATCACTATATATAATGTACAGGGGGTCACACATCACTATAATGTACAGGGGGTCACACATCACTATATATAATGTACAGGGGGGGTCACACATCACTATATATAATGTACAGGGGGGTCACAAGTCACTATATGTAAAGTACAGGGGGTCACACATCACTATATATAATGTACAGGGGGTCACACATCATTATATATAATGTACAGGGGGGTCACAAATCACGATATATAATGTACAGGGGGGTCACACATCACTATATATAATGTACAGGGGGTCACACATCATTATATATAATGTACAGGGGGTCACACACTGTATATACAGTATAAAGGGGTCACTGTACAGGGGTTCACAGATCTCTGTATGCAGTGGTGGGGGGGTCACACATCAGTATATACAGTGTATGGTGGTGGTGTCAACTATTACTGTATACAGGGGGTCACACATCACTATATACAGTATAAAGTGGTGATCACATATCACTGTATTGGGGGCATCATATATCACTATAAACAGTGTGCAGGAAGGAGAGGGCACATATTTACAGATGACATCAGTGACTGCTGCTGAAATCACTGACCTCATACTGACAGCTCAGAAGGGGTTAAAGCTCCTGACCTGTTGGTCTGGCTGGAATAAACATGTCTGTGATAAGATCACATTGCAGAGTGGTCATAGACAGGACAGACACTAGGATTGCTCACACTTTGTTGTCCACAGCACCTTTCTGGCTCTGCTACATCACTGCAGTCAGTGAGTTACATCACACATTCTCCTCATTCTCTCTTCCTCTTGCAAAGTTTCTTTATTTTAGCTTCTAACAAGTTTCTCTGCTAAGCCCCTTCAGACCTGTATAGTCAGGACTGAAGTCACAGCAGAAGGAAACTTCTCTGACACAAGCAGGGTGCCTTTAGGACCCAGGAGCAGCACACTCCTTCCATGGACTAGAGCACGTGCTGGCATGGACGAGGCAGGGAGCTATGAGAGAAGCACAGAGGGGGCGTGGCTGCCAATAGCAAAGGAACCAGGCAGATCTGCTGCAGAAGATATATGAGGAAGTTTATTGTCTGCCTGCTTTCTTTACAGTTTTAATAAGTGCTAACAAAGTGGCCAACCCCTTTAAGCACCGCCTGCTGACGTCTCCCCGCGGCAGTGCTGCAACGTTTCCAGCTAGCGGCTGAGGGCGATGTTAAGGCAGAGGAGGAAGAGGAGGGGGGTTTATCAGAACCCCTGCTGGCAATCTTGGGCGGGGGTGGTAGGTAGGCCGTCTCTCTTTGCGACCCCGTCCCCGCTTCCACAACATTCACCCAGTGTGCCGTCAAAGAGATGTATCGTCCCTGGCCACAAGCGCTTGTCCACGAGTCGGTGGTCAAGTGGACCTTTGCGCTGACTGCGTACCTCAGGGCCCGCCTGATGTTACGCGATACGTGCTGGTGCAGGGCGGGGACGGAACTCCGGGAAAAGTAGTGGCGGCTGGGGACGGAATAGCGAGGTGCGGCAGCCGCCATCAGGTCGCGGAAGGCCTGCGTCTCCACAAGCCTAAACGGCAACATCTCCAGGGCCAGCAGTTTGGAGATGTGGCAGTTTAAGGCTTGGGCTTGGGGGTGACTCGAGGCGTACTTCCGCCTGCGGTCGAACGCCTGCGAGATGGACAGTTGATGGAACGAGGAGTGTGAAGGTGCAGGCGAAGATGCGGGGGAAGGGGAGGCAGCAGGAGAAGGCCCCAAAGTAGTCGAGGCAGAGGCAGATGTGGAGGTGTCCTGGCTGGAGGTCTGGACCGCAGTGGCAGCACACAACAAAGGGGAAGAGGCAGTGGCAGGAAGACCTGGCGCAGGTTGTATTGCGTTTGCTCTCTCCCACTCAGCCCAGTGCTTGACTTCCAAGTGACGACGCATGCCTGAGGTGGTCATATTGCTCTTCTCAGAGCCCCTACTCAGTTTTGAGTGGCAGAGTGTGCAAACCGCGCTCAGTTTGTCATCCGCACAAACATTAAAAAATCTCCACACCACAGAAGTACGAGGCCTCGATGGGGGAGCTTCGCGCGACTGCCTGCTGCCGGGAACAGCTTCGGCCCTGCTGGCTGTGGCCTCACTTCTCTGTCTGGACTGTCCTCTGCCTGTGGACATCCCTCTGCCTGTGGACATCCCTCTGCCTCTGGACATCCCTCTGCCTCTGGACATCCCTCTGCCTCTTGCTGCCTTTTTCGGTGCTGCGCAGACCACCACCTCTCCACTGCTTTCCCCGCTGGACATCACCCCTGGCCAAGTGGGGTCGGTCATTTCGTCATCCACCACCTCCTCTTCCACTTCCTCACTCTGCTCCTCCTCCTGCCCACTGGACATTCCAACAGCCTCCCTTGATGGCAACTGTGTCTCATCATCATCATCGCTCATGATAACAGATGCTGGTTCAGGGTCCACATCAGCAGGAGATGGCGAATACTCAAGTGGTTGGGCATCACTACAAACAAATTCCTCTGGTAGCTCCAGGGATTCTTCCGGCACATCTGAAAAAGGACCCGAAAAGAGCTCCTGGGAGGGGTCAAGGGTGGGATGACTCTGTTGGCCAGGTGTGGAGGAAGGAGGGTCAAAGTGAGACTGTGTGGATGACTGGCTGGTGGACAACTGTGTGGAAGCGCTATCGGCTATCCATTGCACCACCTGTTCACACTGCTCAGGCCTCAACAGCGGTGTAACCCGCCCCCTGCTTAACTGTCCCATAAAGGCAGGGATTCTGGATGAGCGGAATCCTGGCTGCCCCTCACCAGCACGCATTGTATCCCCACTGGCTTCAACAAGGCCCCCAACAGCATTTCCGCGCCCACGTCCACGTCCGATTCCGCTAGCCCTCCGCATTTTTTTTGGTTACAATATTTGGCGTACATAGCCATATACTACCAGGTCAGACGGTGTGTATTAACACCACGTATATAAAAGAGTTTTGCAGGCACGCAGAACGCACAATACAGGTGCCAAATAAAAGGACTTTTTTTTAAATATGTCTGATTACACAGCCGTGTACTAACAGGTCAGACGGTGGGTATTAACAGCACGTATATAAAAGAGTTTTGCAGGCACGCAGAACGCACAGTACAGGTGCCAAATAAAAGGACTTTTTTTAAAATATTTCTAGGTACATAGCCGTGTACTACAAGGTCAGACGGTGGGTATTAACAGCACGTATATAAAAGAGTTTTGTAGGCACGCAGAATGCACAGTACAGGTGCCAAATAACAGGACTTTTTTTTAAATATGTCTGATTACATAGCCGTGTACTAACAGGTCAGACGGTGGGTATTAACAGCACGTATATAAAAGAGTTTTGTAGGCACGCAGAACGCACAATACAGGTGCCAAATAAAAGGACTTTTTTTTAAATATTTCTAGGTACACAGCCGTGTACTACAAGGTCAGACGGTGTGTATTAACACCACGTATATAAAAGAGTTTTGCAGGCACGCAGAACGCACAATACAGGTGCAAAATAAAAGGACTTTTTTTTTAAAAAAATATTTCTAGGTACACAGCCGTGTACTACCAGGTCAGACGGTGTGTATTAACACCACGTATATAAAAGAGTTTTGCAGGCACGCAGAACGCACAGTACAGGTGCCAAATAACAGGACTTTTTTTTAAATATGTCTGATTACACAGCCGTGTACTAACAGGTCAGACGGTGGGTATTAACAGCACGTATATAAGAGTTTTGCAGGCACGCAGAACGCACAATACAGGTGCCAAATAAAAGGACTTTTTTTTTAATATTTCTAGGTACACAGCCATGTACTACAAGGTCAGACGGTGTGTATTAACACCACGTATATAAAAGAGTTTTGCAGGCACGCAGAACGCACAATACAGGTGCCAAATAAAAGGACTTTTTTTTTAAATATTTCTAGGTACACAGCCGTGTACTACCAGGTCAGACGGTGTGTATTAACACCACGTATATAAAAGAGTTTTGCAAGCACGCAGAACGCACAGTACAGATGCCAAATAACAGGACTTTTTTTTAAATATGTCTGATTACACAGCCGTGTACTAACAGGTCAGACGGTGGGTATTAACAGCACGTATATAAAAGAGTTTTGCAGGCACGCAGAACGCACAATACAGGTGCCAAATAAAAGGACTTTTTTAAAAATATTTCTAGGTACATAGCCGTGTACTACAAGGTCAGACGGTGTGTATTAACACCACGTATATAAAAGAGTTTTGCAGGCACGCAGAACGCACAATACAGGTGCCAAATAAAAGGACTTTTTTTTTAAAATATTTCTAGGTACACAGCCATGTAGTAACAGGTCAGACGGTGGGTATTAACAGCACGTATATAAAAGAGTTTTGCAGGCACGCAGAACGCACAATACAGGTGCCAAATAAAAGGCCTTTTTTTTAAATATGTCTGATTACACAGCTGTGTACTAACAGGTCAGACGGTGGGTATTAACAGCACGTATATAAAAGAGTTTTGCAGGCACGCAGAACACACAATACAGGTGCCAAATAACAGGACTTTTTTTTAAATATGTCTGAGTACACAGCCATGTACTACAAGGTCAGACGGTGTGTATTAACACCACGTATATAAAAGAGTTTTGCAGACACGCAGAACGCACAGTACAGGTGCCAAATAAAAGGACTTTTTTTTAAATATGTCTGATTACACAGCCGTGTACTAACAGGTCAGACGGTGGGTATTAACAGCACGTATATAAAAGAGTTTTGCAGGCACGCAGAACGCACAGTACAGGTGCCAAATAAAAGGACTTTTTTTTAAATATGTCTGATTACACAGCCGTGTACTAACAGGTCAGACGGTGGGTATTAACAGCACGTATATAAAAGAGTTTTGCAGGCACGCAGAACGCACAATACAGGTGCCAAATAACAGGACTTTTTTTTAAATATGTCTGAGTACACAGCCGTGTACTAACAGGTCAGACAGTGGGTATTTACACCTGGTATACAAAAAGGGTATTGCAGGCACACAGAACCCAGAACACTAGAGCCAAAGAAACTGTATTTTAAAAAAAAAATGTACACAGCCGTATACTGCCAGAAGATCAGATGGTGCATATACACACTAGGTATATAACAGGGTTTTGCAGCCAAAAAGAACGCAGAACAGTAGTGCCAAATATAGTTTGGTATGTAGCAGAGCACCTAATACACCACTAATGCCTCTCTCTGTCCCTACTCCAGCAGCTATCCCTTAATACAGCAGCCGTTCTCTGCAGAGTGTATATAGTAGTAAAGCTATCACTGTACTGCACTATAGTAGCCCTGATAAGGGCTTTTAATCACGCTGTCCAACAGCTAAAACCTATCTCTCCCTTCTCCAGCCACTGTCCCTGACTAAGTTCACGCAGCATATGCGAACGAGCAGGAAGACCTGAGTTATTAATATTCGAGGTCACGTGGTTTTTCCAGCCAATCCATGTAGACGCCGTTTTCGCGCTGCCAGCGTGCTCCGCAGGCCTGTCATACCCCCCCTGCATGGTGATTGGTGGAAAAAGAGCGCCAGGGAAGGTGGGAGGGGAAACGAGTTCTAAGTGCGCCATCGCCGTTATACTCGATCGAAATCGAGTATGCCGAATAGCGTAGTATTCGATCGAATACCGGCTCGATCGAACACTACTCGCTCATCTCTAATTATAATGTGACTTGATTGCATATATGCACAGGAATGTCTAGTGTAACACATGTATTTGTAAAAATGGGGACTCTGAGGGTATGTCCACAAAGGACATAAAATACTGTGGAGAAGTCTGCTGCAGATTTTGCATGGATCTGTAGCAAAAACCTTGAGTTACATGCATTTTTTTGCCTCAGAAATGGCTGTGAATTTCATCCTCTCCATTACAAAGGGTGAATTCCCACAGGGGAGATGTGCAGTATAAATAGACATGCTCAGTTTTCAAATTCACACCATGGGTCAATTTATGCGGTGTGTGCAAGAGACTTCTTACAATCTCATCCACTTTGTTGGTACTATACAACACTGCAGATTTGCCACACGAAAATCCATGTTTGGAAATCCGCTGCATTTATGCATTAAGCCAAATCTTCTTACAAGATTTGATCTCCCTATACACAGAATAGGGAATAGCTGTCTCATCAGTGGGGATCTGTGGATAAGGAATACATTTCTGTCATGGGCCAAACGATTGAAAGCAGTGTTCCTATGTCAAGCATTTATGTTATATCTACAGACTAAGGCCCCATTCACACGACCGTGTGAATGGGGCCGCATCTATTCCGCAATATTGCGGAATAGATGCGGCCCCATTCACCTCTATAGGAGTGGGGAGCCGCCGCACGGAGCTAGCTCCGTGCCGCGGCTCCGCTGAAAAATATGTCCTATACTTGTCCGCATGCATGGGGCCGCCCGGCGTGTGTTCCGATCGGTGCGGAACACACGCCGGGCAGCCCCCGTATTATTGCGGGTCCGCAATAATGGGGACCCGCAATAATACGGTCGTGTGAATGGGGCCTAATGCTAATATACAAAAGACAAGCTATGTTAACGACTCCTTTCTCTGATTGGTTGCAGCGGTCACATGGTTTAACCAATTCAGCCAATCAGGGCAGACTGAAGCAGGCATACATCGTGTTACCTCTAACTGCTGAGGCATGGCTTCTTAGCATGCCTCTCATCTTCCTGTACGGACTGTTCTAATAAATGTGCTGTTGTACGTATAAAGTGTATTTATTGGAATCTGTGGTAACATTGAGTAGCATCAGGTTGCATTTTACTAAAACACTTTAACACTTTAATGGGGGAGGGGGGCATCGCAGATGAAAACTTTACATCTATAAACAATGCCATATCTAAAAATGCAGTTAACAATAGAAGAACAAGCTCATGCTAAATGCCTCAAAGTCAATTATCACAGCAAAAGGCAGCAACAACACACTGCAGATAAAAGAAATGCTGAGCTTCTGCTGATCATTATAATGAAATGCACCGCATGAAACTGAAGCTGAATCTCCACACATGTAGTGGTAGTCTGTGGGTCAATGTGCAGATACAATCAGTATAACTGATATAGGTGAGCCAACAAAAAATACAAAACCATAAAAAATAACTGAATTAACATGAATGAGGGGGTCTATGTACCTACCCTGGAGGGATTATCATCCTGCACATGCTTCTACATTTTGTATTTTACTGTTTCATGAAGAATAAAGGAAACTGCTCAGGGGTTATGACATACAGCATATATGTCATAAACATATTTGTGCAAGTTACAGATTTCTATAATGACGCACATCAACGCACATCAGCCCACAGTATCCCTACAAGAATCCTTTGTATATCAGTATATATAGTGAAAATGACAGGTGACGTTATTTTTTATTATTTTTCATTGCATTTATATTCACTTATTTGTGTATATCTGCTTTAAATTTCCATCAGAAAGTCTCTCTTAAAAGCTATGAACATCTTTGCACACTTTTTCTGTTGTTCATTTCCTTCCTAAATGAAAAATCAATTTTCTCAAATAGTGAAATCAAACGTTTAAAATACTTTTTATTAACCATTTCCAGGCCGAGAGAGTTTTTTCCTTCCTGATCAAGCCTAAATTTGCAAATATGACATGTTACTTATTCAAGCAATTCTGAGATTTTTTTCCGCGACACATAGTGCTTCATGTTAGTGGTAAATCTGTCTCAATACGTTTTACCTTTATTTATGAAAAAAAATCCAAAATGTATTGAAAATTTGGCAAAATTACTAAAATTTCTAAATTTGAATTTCTCTGCTTCTAAAACAGATAGTGATACCTCACAAATAGTTATTAATTAACATACATCCTATGTGTACTTTATTTTGCCATCATTATATAAATGTCATTTTATTTTTTTTAGGCTTAGAATTTTAGAAGCATTTTTTTTTAAATCTTAAAGAAAATTTCCAAAATTTACTAAGGACCAATTCAGTTCTGAAGTGACTTTGAGGCTTACATAATAGAAATCAGCCATAAATTACCCAATTTTAAAAATTACATTCTCAGATTATTCAAAACAGAGTTTAGAAACTGTTAACTCTTTAGGGGTTCCACAGGAATTACAGCACAATGGAGGTGAAATTTAAAAATAAACAGCAAAACAAACCTTAATATTTATTTACCTGATTCTGCACTTTAGGGAAACACCCCATATGTGGTCGTAAACTGCTGTATGGGCAGACGTCAGGGCTCAAAACGGAAGGTGCACCATATGGCTTTTGGAGGGCAGATTTTGCTGGAATGATTTGTGGGTGCCATACCTCATTTGAGAGAACCTGGGAGTTCCCAGGTGGTCCCATTTTGGAAACTGCCCCCTCAAAGAATGACTGGCTGACAACAGTGGAGGCTCTGTGGTGAAGTGAAAAAAAAAACAAGAAGTATAGTGAGAATTTTGACACCACAGGTCTTTTGCAAAAAAAATTAATGCACAGCAGATGGTGGAATTTGAAAATTAACATGTTTGCACTGATATGCTATTGCAGTGCCCAATATATTGTGTCCATCATGTGTAAGTATGAAAAGTCTTGAAAAGGTATTTAATATTGAATACCTATACTCAGATAGGTCATCTATATCTGATTGTTGGGGGTGTGACACCCTGTACCCTGTCTGAAGAAGGCACGGTTAGTGCCGAAACGCGTCACAACTAATGTGGCAATAAAGCAGCATCTTCTATAAAGGAATCTCGGCGAGTGCCGGTCTTTTCTTCATAATATTATCTTGGACGCCATCCACAGACACGTGCACCGCTACCTAAATGGAGTGCCGCCTGTACACTATAACCCTGTACCCTCACTGATCAGCTGTTTAGAGAGGCTGCAGTGTTCCAGTAAGCACCATAGCCTCCTCGCGGCTTACCAAGCACAACGCCATCCATTGGATAGCTGCTATGCTTGGTATTGCAGCTCACCCCCATTCAGTTGAACACCCGGACAACCCATTTAATACATTTCTACCATTTTGTAGTTGTAGAGTCTATGTAACTTCTTTACGTAGCTGGCTGTGTTGCTGCTTCTGACACAGAATCAACAGCACATTGCTCCTGGTTGCATCATCATGCACGCATAGGCAAGATCAAAGTACAGCAAGCAGAATCTACAATAGGAGGGGAGAGAAAAGAGAAATTGCATAAATTCTTAGCATCATGTCGGCATGTTTCAATGGCACTACCAGGAGTTACCTGTCTAGTAATTGTACTTCCATAGTCAGCCTTTGCACTGGTCACTCTTGTTGACAGGGATTAAGAGATTGTAGGTATTCACTCATGTCCCACAGGAGGAGGCTTGGACTTGGCTTCTGCAAATCCAGGTTGCATCTGCAGAGTACCACTGGCTAGAAGAACAAAGAAGTGTAAGAGGAATATCAGACAGAGGGAATCCAAAGACTGTATCGGAGCCAGGTCTAATTTCCAGAAGGACTACAAGTATCAAAACTACAGGCAAATGGGAAGTCACAAAGTCCACTGTAAAATGAAGGTCACGACAGCAAGTGTCTTATTTCACAAGAGTGTGAGACAAGCAGGAACCAGAGGATCAGAGGTCAAACCAACAATGAAGAGCTTATAACTGATACTGTCTGAACAGTATATCTGATTCAAGTAGAGAATCAAGCACCCAGATTGGCTGCATTAAGCCTCCCTCTGATTGGTTCTCTCATTGAGCCTCCTGACTGGCTAAACAACCAAACATCTCGATTAGCTGGACCCCTGAGCACCAGGTTGCACAGCCGGGACTTAAGTATTTTTTTTGCCGAACCTTGCTCCAATGTCACAATATCCAAAGAAGAAGGACAAGATGGATGTTGTGAGAGTGTAGATGAGTAAGTTTGTTATAGTACCCCCCATCTTTTATAGGGAGCCATAGAACCATTAGGACCATGTTTACCAGGGTTTTTCAGGATGGAATTTTTTAACTGCTTTGTCAGGATTAACAGACCTATCAAGGAACAAGGACCTTTCTTCTAGTTAATAAACTTCTAGGTACTGTAGAGAAACTCTTGCTCTATGTGAGTCAACAATCTTTTAAATCTCAAACTCTAAAAACCTTTAACTAGATCTGAATCTTGGATGCTTTACTGGTGTTCCAATATTGCTTAAGAAGAGACTTATGGAATATATTAAGCATATTGAAGTATGATGGAAGTTGAAGGTGGTATACAGATTGACACAGAAAGCATGACCGGGTGAATGTCTTTTTTCTGCTGCTTTGTTTCATCAAGGAACAGTCTAAAGCTGGGCATATAGGTGCATCTCAATAAATTAGAATATCATCTAAAATTTAATTTCAGTAAGTCAATACATGAAACTCATATTATATATATTCATTACACAGAGTAATCTATTTCAAGCTTTCATTTCTTTTAATGTTGATGATTATGGCTCATAGCTAATGAAAATCCAAATGTCAGTATCTCAGAAAATTAGAATATTGTGAAAATGTTCAATATTGTAGACTCATGATGTCACACTGAAATCAGCTAATCAACACAAAACACATGCAAAGGTTTCCTAAGCTTGAGGTGAGACTGGTTCAGTAGGCTACACCCATTTAAAGGTCATTGCTAAACTAGTTGGCCATTCACATAGTGCTGTATCCAAGCATATTAATGGAACGTTTAGTGGAAGGTAAAAGCCTTGAAAGGATTGTCAAGAAAAGGCCATTCAAAAATGTGAGAGATATTCACAAGGAGTGGGCTGAGGCTGGAGTCAGTGCTTCAAGAGCGACCACACACAAACGTATCAAGGACATGGGCTACAACTGTTATATTCCTTGTGTCAAGCCACTCATGACCCAGAGACGTCAGACATAAAAAAATGCAACAGCACTCTGAACACAGACAATAAATTGAGTACATACAATACTGCCATACTCACTATCTACACGATACTAGTGCTACATTGTAAATGTGAGATTCTTGGCAAATAATTTTGTACAAAAATTATCTGTGCCCGTCTGCCATACATCAAGGCGATCTCTTTAAGATGGGGACCTAACACTAAACGCCATAGTCACTAAGTGCCATAGCAGCCTCCATTAACTACATGCAGGCTACACATGCATGCTAAGCCGACATTATATTGTACCTCTTATGGTGCCAAAATGGCCTCCACTGATTTCAGGGAATGCAGGCTCCACATGCATGCCAAGCCCACACATTATGATACCTCCTTGGTGCCACACTGACCTCTGTTACACTCAGGGAATGCAGGTTCCACACAATGCTGAGCCCACTCTGTATTCCACCTCTCCTGGTGCCAACTGGCCTCCAATGCATATAGGGAGACTGCTTTATGCTATTGTATGTACTCAATTTATTGTCTGTGTTCGCAGAGTGCTGTTGCATTTTTTTATGTTTTACTTTTCTATTTGCAGCCACGTGACGTGCACCTGCATACTTGGATGTGCTGACTGACCCCAGTTTTTCTTCCAGAGACGTCAGAGGCATCTTACCTGGGCTAAAAAGGACTGGACCTTTGCTCAGTGGTCCAAGGCCCTGTTTCCAGATGAAAGTTTTTTTTTTTTGCATTTCATTTGGAAATCAAGGTTTCAGAGTCTGGAGGAAGAGTGAAGAGGCACACAATCCAATTTGCTTGAGGTCCAGTGTGAACTTTCCACAGTCAGTGATGGTTTGGGGAGACATGTCATCTGCTGGTGGTGGTCCACAGTGTTGTAAATCCAAAGTCAGTACAACTGTCTACCAGGAAATTTTACAGCATGCTTCCCTTGACTGACAAGCTTTATGGAGATGCTGATTTCATTTTACAGCAGGACTTGGCACCTGCCCATACTGCCAAAAGTACCAATACCCATAACCATGGTATAATTGTGCTTGGCTAGCAAACTCTCCTGATCTAAGGGGTATCTATGGGGTATTGTCAAGAGGAAGATTAGAGACACCAGTCCCAACAATGCAGACAAGATGAAGGCCGCACTCGAAACAACCTGGGCTTCCATAACATTTTAGCAGTGCCGCAGGCTGATTTCCTCCATGCCACACCACATTTATGCAATAATTTATGCAAAAGGAGCCCTGACTAAATATTGAGTGCATATACTGTACATGCTTTTCAGTAGGCCAACATTTCTGTTCAATTGGTCTTATATTATATTCTAATTTTCTGAGATACTAACTTCTGGGTTTCCATTACCTGTAAGCCATAATCATTAAGATTAAAACAAATAAATGCTTGAAATAAATCACTCTGTGTGTAATAAATCTATATAATATATGAGTTTTACTTTTCACAATTGAATTACTAAAACAATTTAAAAGGATTTTCTGAGACTTATATATTGATGACTTATTGTTACGGTTCCCCCAGCCGCCTGCCTTTCTTCTCACATACACACCACTCTTATCAACTCATGGATTATCTTTTTATTTCTCAGGCTTCACTGTTCAGTGTGAGATCGGCGAGCATAGAGTCAATCTCAGTCTCAGACCATGCGCCGAGAAAGCTTGCATTACAACTTCCGACACCCTTGGAGGCTCAATGAAACCCTTTTACGGGACGATTCCATCACCTTAACGCTGGGTGAGAGACTGTCACATTACTTTACATCTATTATTACTCCAGACGTCCCATTTCCTATGATATGGGAAGCCCATAAAGCTTATATAAGAGGGGAATTGATAGCTCTGGGCATGGCAGTTAAAAAGATAAGGACTCTTTGCAGACTAGGATTTCCACCATTGAGAAAGCGCATAAACTCTCTTGCAGCTTTAAAACTCTCTAAATTACCTACTGTGAGAAATCAGCTTAATGAACTTCTGGGCGCCAGGTTTGCAAAAGGTTTACTTTATTCTAAACAACGCATATATGCACATGGTGATAGAGGTGGGAAAATGATGTCTGCGCTCCTCTCATCAATCCGTTCCTCCCAAAATACTTTACTCCACTACAGCGAGGAAATTGCTTCTCAATTTCCTAAATTTTACAGTCAACTTTACAATCTAAATACTCATGAATCCTTGTCTGAGAGGAAATCGCATCTGACTGATATCCGGTCGTTTTGGGAATCCTTACATCTCCCTTCGCTCTCCCTAACTGATTCCTCATCACTATTAGAGCCAATATCCATGGAGGAAATAAGTCAAGCACTATCTTCTACCCCAATGGTAAAAGTCCAAGTCCTGATGGCCTCCCTATGATTTATTATAGGAAATTCCAACATATTCTGCTACTACACCGCGGCTCGGCAAGATCGTGTGCCGGCCATAGAAGTGAACGGTCGTGTGAACAGGCCCTAAAGATGATAAAGACCCGCCATTATGTAGCAGCTATCGCCCCATTTCCATTCTTAATTGCGACGTTAAGCTGTGGGCCAAGATATTGGCCCGGTGCTTGCGAGTTTTTCTCCCCTCCCTGATACATAAAGAACAGACAGGTTATGTGCCTTCCAGAGAGGGTAAAGACAATGCTAATAGGGTACTAAATGCTATCCATTTTTCTAGGCACTTCAAGATCTCTATGGTTCTTCTCAACACAGGATAGACTGCACCTTCATAAAAGAGACTTTGCGTAGATTTGGTCTGGCCCCCTTTCATTACTGCCATATTCTCATTATATGCTTCCCTGTATGCCAGGGTTAAGGACAATAGCTTGTTGTCACTGGTATTCAATATTGCCAATGGCACACGGCAAGGTTTCCCTCTTTCCCCTAGTCTCTTTGACCTGTGTATGGAGACTCTTATACAAGCTATTAGGTCCTCAATATTACGTTGGATATGGAGGAGGCAGCCCTCTTGGAAGCTTCTACCCCCTTTGCACGGCAAGTTTCTTCTTTAACTTACCTGGGTCTGAAGGTGCCAAATGATCTTTCTAGGGTTCATGAGTTGAACTATCGCCTCTTGCTTAATCAGGTGTGCACATAGCTATCCAGGGATCATATTACTTTTCTCTCCTTGATAGGGAGGGCACATTTTCTTACCACATACGTGTTACCTAAGTTCTTATATTTAATGTAAGTTGCTCCTATACACCTACCAGCCTCCTTTTATTCTCTAGGTTATTCTCTAGATTTTTATGGAAGAATGCCCACCCTTGGTTGAACTATAGACTCCTCTCTCTACCAAAGCAGCGGGGAAGTATAGGTCTCCCAGACCTTAAATTGTATTACGCAGCTATACAGTTACAACACTGGCTGGACCTTAACAAGTACAATACCTACCATATCTATCTGAGGACTCTTCTGTCACATGCTTTATGGAGCCAGTGGCATTTCTGCCCTATTTCAGCTTTGCTTTATGATAGGAAGATCCCATCATTTTCCCCACTGTCATACATACTACCTGGTGTCCCTCTGCATATCTTACAATATTCCCACTTTTATCAAGTTTGCCAGTTCCTTACTTCTAACCCCACTATTCAACAACTTCTCTACCCAACCTACACCAAAACCATGTCAAAATTCTATAGCCTATTTCTAATTCCCTCTCATCCTTCTCTACTCCAATTTATAGTGGAATGGGATAAGGAATTGAATACTACTTTCTCTGATTCAGAGGTTTAACAGATCTTGTCTAGATCACATGGCTTTTCCAGCTGCACTTGCATACAGGAAAACTCATATAAGACATTGTCCAGATGGTGTAGGACTCTGACATACTTATACATGACCTTTGTTGGAGATGCATTGCAGCCCCGGGGACTATATCACATATATGGTGGTTTTGTGATAAAATCTGACCTTTTTGGGACAAAATAGAAGATATAATTAACTTGGTGTGTCCCGAACCTCCATCACTAACTCCAAATTTGGTTCTACTTTGGCAACATTCCCCTTCATTCTGCCCACATAAAACAGCATTAGCTACTTTTCTCATTTTAGCAGCCAAACTGTTAATACCATTATACTGGCTAAACCCTTCTTCCCCTTCACATTGGGAGTGGCTGGATAGGGTTGACCAACTCTGGAGACTTGAGGAACTCACATTTTAGATAGAACGTAGAAATGAGTGCTTTTTGAGAACCTGGTTGCCCTGGCAAAACTGCTGTACAAACTAATGTTATTTCTGCTACAGCATCTCCTCACAGAATACCTGATGTCATCTATTCTGACTTATTTTGAAATAATTTACTTCCTGTCTCTTGGGTCACACCTTTTCATAACTAAATGTGCCTAGGCCCTGTCTGTCTTGGGATCCCTGTGATCCCCTCTGTGAGGCTGATGTTTGGGTTACGATTTTACTTTTACACATGGGAACGAGCATAGCCTGCTGACTCATTTTGCTTAGATGCTCTTGTTCCTGTAAAGAATACATGTTTCTTTTTACTATCCTTTTCTATCCTTTTTTTCAGAATAATATTATCAAATGGACATTGCGTCACTTTGATGGACTGCTTTTTCTCCATGGTAATGGGGGCAAAACTACAGTTGGGGATTGGCATTGTCGCTTGTGTGTGGCTCATTGTGTATTTACTATGTGCTTTTAAATAAAAAGAGATTTATGAAAAAAGTACATTGAAACCCACAGCCAGTCCCAAGGAATTTTATGCATGAACTTTAAATGGAAAATGCAGGAATTAATTTACCTGGTACATCTGTTTTACAATGTATGACATTTTGGGATATACAGTATACAGGGAACCCTTCTGTAAAGTATCTTTGCTAAATCACAGACAAACTGTATTTATATCTATTTATTCTAACACTCATACATCAAATTGCAAAACTAAAGAAGGGAGAAAAATACATATACAGTACATCTCTGTTTCCTGTCTTCAAGTTCAAATTGCTATGGTAACCAAGTTCCATAGTGTTTCCAGGCATCTTGGCAACCTTCAGAATCTTTGCTAGTTAGTGTCCATAGTAACCATGTTCCACTTCAATGCTCCATTATAGGTATTTATTCGTTTCTCGGTAACCAGTATATTCAGCTCACAGCATCAATTCTTACTTGATGTTGGGGATAAATGGTGTTATATGTTTCTACAATATTTTACATGAATAAAAGGTAAGCGAAAGAGCAAATGAGAGACAGACACTGAAAAAAATAGTCATGCCAAATCTGAGACTTCTATGGATTGTTACACGCCAACTTTCACAGTGCGCATATTGCATTGTCAGTATATAGTAATAGCATACAAGATGAACAAACACTAAACACTAAGGCCCTGATTTATCACACCTTCACTCCAGAATTCTGTCTTCAAAAAGTCGCACGATAGGGCTTTTGCGACTTTTTTGCGCATTTTTTTGCGACTTTTTGCATGTGTACACCACTCACTCCAGTTTGTAATATGGGTGGAAAAGTGGGTGTGGTTAGCCATATTAATGAGTTTCACTCCAGATTTATCATTGCAACTTTTTTTAAAAAGTCGCAAAATAGTCGCAATCTCACTCCAGGAGGAGGGTGGAGTAGGAAAAGTGGAGTAGCTTCTCTAGACAGAAGTGTTAGGTGTTAGGACAAGCCACATTTATCACACAACCTGTGACGTTTGATAAATGTGGCACAAAGTACTCCAACATTGATGCAAGCAAAACTGACTTCAAATATTCTCCTAATGATAAATTCCCCCCTAAATCTAGGCCAGAAACCAGAATTGTAGAGTTGGACCACTGTTGCATTATTTATACATAACATTAGTTTTCTGAAATTCCCCTGAAGATAAAGCCATTTTTCATTTCATTTTTCAAAACTTATACTAGAAAGGAAGCTGTGTCTGGTTCAAATAACTGGTATAATATGATACATATGTTTCAGTGTTGGAGACTGTTTAGCCATGTCCTCAGTTCTGTCAGTTGCAGGGAAAGAGAACTGCACAACATGCCGATAAGAATGGTTCACATTTAGGTTTACGGAATATAGGTGTTTTTTCTGTTCAGATTTTTGTTCGGAAGAATAGTAGCATATTACAGTATGCTTTTACAGGATGCTTTTAGGATGTGCATGTCTTGGTCATGTGGTAAGCTGAGAATTCTTACATTGATACATTTCATATAAATGTATGCCAGCCCTGAAATGGCATAATGAAGAGTCTCAAAGATCAGAAACACAACTAAATAAAAAGCCCAAAGTTAAATGTCATAGAATGTGGTCACATCCTAAATGCGCCTTCAAGCACCCTAAAGGAATTGTAGCTTCTAGGATGGTGTGTTGCAGTTTCTTCGTAATGTGGATTAAGGAAAAAAGTTGAAAATACCAATTAGAGATGAGCTAACTCCTTGAAATGCGTTTCAGGTCTGATTCTAACAAACCAGCCAGAAAATTCAGTTTGGGTACAAATATATTCTACCTGAATCAAAAGTGCTCCAACTGGCCTGGAAATTTGTGTACGACACTCTGAGGTCTCCTGAGACTCATACTTCTCTTTTTTTCTCTCTCCTTTTTTACCCTCTATCTGTCTCCCCTTCAAGCTCTTTAACACAAAGACAGCAATTGTAAATAATGTCGTAATGACACTAACATATATATGGGTAACTATATGTTTCATGGTGTTAACAAGCAGCCTGTTTAACAACACACTGCACCATCGGATTTGTTGTGCTTTTTGAAATGAAAAAAAGTTCCAAAAACTGTGCCTCATTGGGGTCAGATGCATGCCGGTGTTTAAACATACACTGTAGCATAAGGAGAACTAGCTTGTTCTGAACAAGCGTTCCAACAATTACCCTGAAAGTAACAGGTTTTTGGGAAACCTGATATTCCCAGGGTGTCACAAAACTTGCACTGCTTTTGATAAATTAAAATATGCTTTTTTGTGCTAGGTTTCTTGGGGAAAAAAACAAGCTAAATCAGACATCTGAGAGCAACAAATATAAACACTAAAATATGCTTATTGTGCACTAATAAATGGTAGAAAAATTGAAAAGGGCTTTTGGAAAAGAACAGGCATAATTGGATGTCCCCTGGATCCAACAAAAATATATGCTATTATACATAGCTTATTTTAACATAGTTTATAAGGCCGAAAAAAGACATCTGTCCATCCAGTTTGGCCTGTTTTCCTACAAGTTGATCCAGAGAAAGGCAAAAAAACCCTGTGAGGTAGAAGCCAATTTTCCCCACTTTAGGGAAAAAAAATTGGGAAAATAGGGAAAAAAATCAGAATTACTCCCTGGATCAATGACCCCTCTCTAGTAACTATAACCTGTAATATTATTACCCTCCAAAAATACATCCAGGCCTCTCTTGAACTCTTTTAGTGAACTTACCATCACCACCTCCTCAGGCAGAGAGTTCCATAGTCTCACTGCTCTTACCGTAAAGAATCCTCTTCTATGTACAAACCTTCTTTCCTCCAGATGTAGAGGATGTCCCCTCGTCACAGTCCTGGGGATAAATAGATCATGGGAGAGATCTCTGTACTGACCTCTGATATATTTATACATAGCTATTAGATCTCCCCTCAGTCGTCTTTTTTCTAAAGTGAATAAGCCTAATTTTGATAATCTTTCTGGGTACTGTAGTCCACCCATTCCAGTTATTACTTTAGTTGCCCTCCTCTGAACCCTCTCCAGCTCTGCTATGTCTGCCTTGTTCACAGGAGCCCAGAACTGTACACAGTACTCCATGTGTGGTCTGACTAGTGATTTGTAAAGTGGCAGGACTATGTTCTCATCACGGGCATCTATGCCTCTTTTGATGCAACCCATTATCTTATTGTACTTGGCAGCAGCTGTCTGACACTGGTTTCTACAGCTTAGTTTGCTGTTCACTAAAATTCCTAGGTCCTTTTCCATGTCAGAGTTACCCAATATTTTACCATTTAGTATGTACTGGTGACCTGCATTATTCCTTCCCATATGCATAACCTTACATTTGTCAGTGTTAAACCTCGTTTGCCACTTCTCTGCCCAAGCCTCCAGTCTATCCAGATCTATCTGTAGCAGTGTACTGTCCTCTTCTGTGTTATTTACTTTACACAGTTTAGTGTCATCTGCAAAAATTGATATTTTACTGTGCAAGCCTTCTACAAGATCATTAATAAATATATTGAAGAGAATAGGGCCCAATACTGACCCCTGTGGTACCCCACTAGTTACAGTGACCCAATCTGAGTATGTACCATTAATAACCACCCTCTGTTTTCTATCACTGAGCCAGTTACTTACCCACATACAGACATTTTCTCCCAGGCCAAGCATTATCATTTTATATACTAAACATTTATGTGGTACCGTGTCAAAGTCCAGATATACGACATCCATTGATTCACAACGGTCCAGTCTAGAACTTACCTCCTCATAGAAACTGATTAAATTGGTTTGACATGACCGATCCCTCATGAAGCCATGCTGATATGGAGTAATTTGCTTATTTTAATTGAGGTACTCCAAGATAGCATCTCTTAGAAAACCCTCAAACAGTTTACCCACGACAGATGTTAAACTTACCGGCTTATAGTTCCCGGGCTCTGTTTTTGGACCCTTTTTGAATATTGGTACCACATTTGCTATGCTCCAGTCCTGTGGAACACTCCCTGTCAGTATAGAGTCCTTAAATATCATAAATAAGGGTCTGGCGATGACATTACTTAATTCTCTTAGGATACGGGGGTGTATGCCATCCGGTCCTGGTGATTTGTCTATTTTAATCTTTTTAAGACGCAGCTCTACTTCTTCCTGGGTCAGACAGGGCACTTTTAATGCGGAATTTACTTTTATATTCTGCATTTCACCTGACAGTTTATTTTCCTCAGTGAATACAGTGGAGAAAAAGATATTTAGTAGCTTTGCTTTCTCCTCATCGTTCTCTGCAACTCCCCCCTCATTACTCTGTAAGGGGCCGACACCTTCAGGTTTATACTTTTTACCATTTATATAATTAAAGAACATTTTAGGGTTAGTTTTACTCTCTTTGTCGATTAATCTCTCGGTCTCTAGTTTGGCTGTTTTTATTTGTCTTTTACATATTCTATTTTTTTCCTTATAGTTTTTCAATGCTTCCTCGCTCCCCTCCTGTTTTAGTGATTTAAATGCTTTCTGTTTGTCATTTATTGCTTTCTTTACAGTTCTGTTTATCCACATTGTTTTTTTTCTTGTTCCTTAACCTTTTATTCCCATAAGGTATGTACCTCTCACAATCAGATATTAGGATGCTTTTAAAAATATCCCATTTTGTGGCTGTATTTTTTATTTTTGAGGACTTTGTCCCAGTTAGTTAGGCCTATGGCCTCTCTTAGTTGGCTAAATTTAGCTGTTTTGAAGTTTGGTATTTTTGTTCCTCCCTGAAGAAACGCTCTTTTGAATGACAGTTGGAAGGTTATTATATTATGGTCACTATTTCCCAGGTTTCCCCCAACCTGCACATCTGTTGTTCTGTCAGGTCTATTGGTTAATACTAAGTCCAGTATGGCCGTCCCTCTAGTCGGGTCCTGAACCAGTTGGGAAAGGTAATTGTCTTTGGTTATTTCCAAGAACCTGTTTCCTTTATGAGATATACAGGTTTCAGTTTTCCAGTCTATATCTGGGTAATTGAAATCCCCCATAATAACGACCTCATTATGATTTGCCACCTCGTCTATTTCGTTTAGAAGTAGATTTTCTATGGGCTCTGGTATACTAGGGGGTTTATAATTATGCTGACACAATAAAATACACTCATAAACTGAAGAAGCTTTGCAACAGGTTTTTTGAAAGAAAAAGTCACGGTTGCACAGCATATGCGGCTAAATATATGCTGTTGTTAATGCTGGGAAACATGCCTATTGCAGAAGGTTTGTGGATGGTTTTTGGACAAAAATAGCTGGCTCCTGCACATAAGTATCTTGTGTAGTGCAACACATGAAATTATGAACAGCTCCCGCCCTGGCTACATTTGCACAGTATTCTAACTGCCCCTATTCTGTCTCTAATGATAAAACCTGACTTTCTACCTAGTAATTTAATCTACCTAAATATATCTTCAGAATCCCCACACTGTCTCTGCAAGAGCCTAAAATGGCTTGCTTGTGTGTCCAATTGCTGTCTGACGCATACTATCACAATAATGGCTGAGCTCACAATGGCTTCTGTGCTTTAGAGTGAACATAGAGCCTGATAGACCAGCCCAGCCAATATCCTCCCTCCTGATTGGCTGTCAGGCTGACTGCAAAGAATTGTTGGCAAGCTCCCTGACTTCAGCCTCCTCCAGGACCATGCGATCCTCCATCTTCATCTTCCCTTCCCTGTCTCCTTTACTAGTGTAAGACGACTGGCGCAGTTTTGAGTGCTTCGTCCAAAGCTAATCATTTGAATGATGAATGTTTTTGATATTTCTGACACCTGATTTATTTAGAATCTGTTCGCTCATATCTAATGCCAATCAAACTGAACTTCATTCACCACTTATGGAACGTTTGGTGCAATTCTCTTTATTTTTGCCAAATCCTAAATGCATGAATCCTGTGAGATTTGTGCTTCTCTAAGAAAAAAGATATAGAGTGTTTTAGGAAGTAAATAAGCGTCTGCTGGTTCTCCCAGGGACAGCAATCCTGAAACTTCCAATATCCCATGTATTCCGGTTCACTCTTCACCTCTGTGTCCTTAACTGCAGCAGGGCATGTATACCTGATTGGCTAGGGTAACCCCTTAGATTGCAAGGAATTTGAAAGAAGAAGGCCTCCAGGGCTGCCTCTACCAGGTCTGACTGATGCATCTTCCTATTAGTTTACATTGACAGGCAATAATGCTTTGAATACTGTGTAATCCAAAAGTGATCAAAAGATCGCAGCTTCTTGTTCCCTAAAATTATTGAATTAGATTTAATGAGGTTCCAAGTTGATCCTAAGGATAGGCAATTAATATCAAAATCTCTGAGAACTCCTTTAATATCTTATTTTTAAAAGTAAATGATAAATGTTTAGTATTGACACAACTGACCGCTAGAATAAAAGTATAATTTCTAGAGGTCAGTTAACTATTTTACATGACATTAAAAAAAAAAGTAAAAAAATCGAACAATAATTTATATACACACCAAATGTTTCGGTTTCAGAATGTGATAAAAAATTATATTTTTTCTCTAAATTAATAAAGGTTACCATAATAATAAATTATAAGTATCTCAAAAAGTGCCAATAAAGGCTAAAACTTGCCTTCTAAAAAAAAATTAAACAAGCCCTCAGGCAGCTTTGTTAACATACAGTAAAAACAAATCATAGGTGTTGGCATAGCTGTTAAAGGTTCTTTCCAGGTTCATACTGAAATATTCTTTGCTTTCTAGCTGCTTGTAAGATTTACTGTTCAAATATACGGTAGTGTGCTCACTGGATTTGCATTGTTTCCCCACTGTGTAATCCATCCATTTGACCTTGCTGTTTTTCCTTTCAAGCTCTTTGTCTTTCTATTCAGGCTGGAAAATGGGGGGTGGCCGGGATTGGTGTACTAAGACAGAACTTGGTGAAATGGAATACTGAAGTGGGTAGTGTAGGTGGGCAGGCTTATGGGTGTTTGTAGCGCTGGGTGATAAGAGAGCAAAATCAAGATGTCAGGCACTAAAACAATGCTTCAGGAAGTGATGGATGTAAACAGTCTCAACTTGGAGTGGGGATAATCAGAAAGTCATGTCACTTGGGGACATGCCACCATTGCAGCTAGTCACTGGTTGCATCGGTGCATATGGCCATATCCATGACTTAGGTAGAAGAAAACTGGAAGGGTGGAATGAGAGCCAGACTTATTGTGGTCCATAAATATCAAAGAGCGAATAAAGATATCACAATTCCAGAGGTAATTGTGTACTTTCAGGCTTTTTATTGTATTTATTGTATCCAAACACCATTGGCTTGAAGGACTCACTTCATACAAGAACTCTGCGCTTATTTCTATCCCATGCTGCGCGACGTTTCGAGGATTACACCCCCTTCCTCATGCATAATCATGGCACGTGATTGTGCTTCTTAAATCTTCATAGCTTTCTACTTAGCATTCAGGTATTACCATGTACAAGATATTATAAATAACAACATAACATAGAAACAGATCTGTAGAAATACTCTAAAATTACATATCTCATGTAACCTCTTCAGTTTTAATGTCTCATGTCTCATGTTGCAGCAGCTTTCGTTTATTATCTTGTACTTCATGTGGAATGACATATTCTGGTATAGTCCATCTTAATTTATACCATTTATGTCCTATTTCAAAACAATGTTGCAGCAATAAATATTATGTATAATATCTTATACATGGTAATACTTGAATGCTAATATAATGACATAACAAGCTATGTAGATTTAAGAAGCATAGTCACATCCCATTACTACGCATGAGTAGGGGGACGTGACCTCCGAAACATTGTGCGATATGGGAAAGGAATAAGCTTAGTATTCTCGGATGAAGTAAAGAAAGGGATGCAAATGAGCTGTTAACAAGCTCTGCCTCTAAAGCCACCAGATGTAAGGTAGATATCGTATAAGTCAGTATTTGAAAAACATATGAATTGAGGCCTGTAAGCCAATGTTGTTTGCATAAAATAGAATAAAAAGCCTGAAAGTACACAAGTACCTCTGAAATTGTGATACCTTTATTCGCTCACTGATATTTATGGACCACAACACGTCTTGCTGTTTTTGTTGAAGACTGTGAAGTGGAGCTGAATCAGGCTCTGAAAGCAGACTTTGATTACCACTCCATGTGGGGGAGATTGTATATATATCAGGTAACAAGAGCCAGGATATATGACTGGAGCAGTGTGGTGCAGGTAAGTACATATGACTCATGACCTTCATGAGGTGATGCAGGTGCTCTCCCTTCATAGTTAATATTCCCAGAAAACCCCTGTCCAGCTTTTTGGACTTTTTTAAACTTTCACCAGCAGGTTGTTGTACCTGTTTAAATATTCCTACTCACCTGCTCCCTGCTGCCCTGTTTCGGCTCCCTTGCTCTTCAGCATTCTTATGGTCCCTGCATCACTGGTGGGTGACATGCGACTTGGTTACATGTTACATCTTAAGGCCAGTCATTAGTTTCAGTGGACCTTGTCTCTCCAGAAATTTACAGGACTGGATCAGAAGACCATTGGGGAGTGGTGGAGAGCAGGTGAATATGATTTTTTCAACAGGTTTAACATGCTGCGGGAGACAGTCCAAAATGGTGGGCAACCCCTGTAACCCTCCAGTACTCCATAATGGTTAATTGCCAAGCCATACCTGGACTTGCCACTTTGAAAATAGGTGCAGTCCAGGTGCCGCCTGGCAATTATCAGTAACCATGGTGTGGTACCAAAGGGTCAAGTAGTATGGGTAATCGCACCCTCAATTAATGATTTAAGGCAACCTTGATTCCACCATACACACCTAATCAAATTCTAATGCAAAGAATCTTATTTGTACTTTTAGGGAAACTCCTGTGATTTCTTATTTGAAACCCCGTTGTTTTCTATTATTTATTTGTTGACAATATATTAAAGGGGTTGTCCAAGTTAAATTAAAAAAAACTCATTAAGCTTCTGTAGTGGTCTAAAATAAAAATACCCTTTTTCTCCCCTGCCACTTCCAGCGATGAGCCCCATTGCAGCCAAGAAGATGTTGCCAGCAGCAGGGACGAATGGAGCATAGCACTGGAAGAAGCAGGGGGATAAACAAGTGAGCATCAGTTCTTTTGTTATTTTAGACTTACAGGGGATGTCCAAGTTTTTATTTAACCCCTTAGTGATGAGTGACGTACTATGTACGTCATGATGTGGTGTTAGTTACCGCATCATGACGTAAACAGTACGTCATGAGCTCCAAGTGTCACCGCAAGTACACTTGCGGTGACACTTATTTGTAAACTGGTGTCACAGACAGCAGAGCTGTCCGGGCACCCGGCAGGGGACCAATCACAGTGATCCCTGCCTTAGAACCCCTGCGATTGGTCAGTCAGATTTGACTGACCAATCGCAGAGTTCAGCAGCGCAGCGCCGATGTCCTTGAGGAGATCGGGGTTGCGCTGCTATGTTTTAATTCTTCAGGATGACCGAGCGGACCCCCCTCCCCGCCCGCCTGCCCGCTGCAGCAGCAGCTTCGTATAAGTAATAACCCCCACAAGCCTTCAATCACCCCCATTTTCAGGATGCCGAGCGGTATTAAATTGTCAGCTGTAACATACAGCTAATATAAAATTAGGTTTTTGTCCCATTTTTTTCTTTTACACAATAGTTTAAGGAGAAAATGCACCCTAAAATTTGTTACACAATTTCTACCGATCACAAAAAGACCCCACATGTGGATGTAAACTGTTACATGGTGACACAGAAGGGCACATGGGGTTTATGAAAAACAGATTTTATTGCAGTCATTTTTAGGCGCTATGTTGGAGTAGCAGGGCCCCAGAGTTACCAGAATATTCAAAATCCCCAACAAATTACCCCATTTTGGAATTTATTAAGGGGTATAGTGAGCATTTTGAGCCCACAAGTGTTAAGCATTTGGTATTCATCTAGGAGTATAGTGAGGTACATTTTTTTGAGGGGTGTTATCAAAATGTTAGGCGTAGTCCACACTACTGTTATATACTTCTATAAACTTCAGTACGGTGATTGTAATGGAAGTTAAGAGAAACCTAAAGACTCCATTGATTTCTGTAGATCTCTAATGTCTTCCATTATGGCAATATTCCATTATTCTTCCATTACATTAGCGGACAAAATAAAGTGAGGTGCAGCACTATTTCCCCTGCAAAACTAATGGAAGTGTAACTGAAAGGGAACCTGTCATCAGGAAACTCCAAATATTCCCCTATACCCCCATATCCGCCCCTTAGAGCACATCAATCAACTGTAAAAGTTTACAAAAATCACCCCTGTAGTTTTTGAAAAAACTTATGTTATCGTACAGTGGAGGCCAAACAGCTACACCAGTTTCGGGGGTGGGCCCCTCGTCCCCCAGCGTCATCACTCTCTTCTTTGCATCTGCTGTTGTCCTCCTCCTCCCCTGGCTGCATCATCGGCGGTTTCTTCTTAAATCCCGCACATGCGTCGCTCTCTCTAGCGAACGGCTGTCTCCTGAAGCCATGGGTGTAGGTGTAGGCGCAGGCGCTAACTGCGCATGCCTGAAGCCAGCCGCCAGTAGTGATGCCAGCGGACGGCTGTCTACAGACATGTGCAGTGAGCACCAGCGCCTACATCCACCGCTTCAGGCGCTCACTGCGCATGTCAGTTGACAGCCGTTCGCTAGAAAGAGTGGCGCATGTGCGGGATTTAAGAAGAAACCGCCGATGACACAGCCAGGGGAGGGGGAGGACAACAGAAGATTCAAAGAAGAGAGTGATGATGCTGGGGAACTAAGGACCCACCCCCGGGACTGGTCTAGCCGTTTAACCTCCACTGTACCACCAACGATAAAGTAAGTTTTTTCACAAACTACAGGGGTGATTTTTTTAATGATGTGCCCTAAGGGGTGGATATGGGGTTTCCTGATGGCAACTTCCCTGGAAGATTGACCGAATGGAAGACATTAGAGGTTAGTAGAAATTAATGGACCTGTTATACTTCAGTTTTTATGGCCATACTGACACTGTATGATTATAGAAGTATGTAATGGTAGTGTGAACTAATTGGGCAGAAAAGTTAAATGAATTTAAAATGGTCAAAGTGTCAAAGTTAATTCTAAAGAGGTATGAAAAACTTTAAAGCATTCATTCATGCAAAGCCCTGGTTTACTCGGGCAAGTGTTACATTGGTAGCTGCTGTCCTTCCGGATCCCTTTTTTTGCACATACGCGACAACGTTTTTGGGCTCGCTTTTTCTTCTCGATTGGGGGCACTTCAGAGGGAAAATGTTGGCCAGGTATAATGCGGCTTATGTTAATACCTGTTGAGGTGCCCTCCCCTTCTGCATCTTCGAATAGCAGGGCCTTTATCACCTTCTCCTGAAACTGGAGATATCTGTTGCGGCTTCCAGCATTTCTGGCTAAAACAAATGCATTGTGCAATGCCATTTGGGTGAGGTAGACTCCCAGTTTTTTGTACCAGGTATTGCTCTTACGCATTGCGCTGTAAGGCTTGAGGACCTGGTCGGATAAGTCTACCCCACCCATGTAGTGGTTGTAGTACACTAGGAAGACTGGTTTGCTGATGCTAGAACGACTCTGCTGCTGTCGCCATGAATAGATGTTAGAATTAGGACATCTCGTTTGTCTTTGTAGCGAACAAGCAGCAGATTTACGTTGCAGACTGCCCTACTTTCCCCCTTTTTCAGAGTCTGCCCAAGAAATGGCTCTGATTTTTCTGATGGTGCCAAAGGCCACCGTGTTTCTGGACATAAGACTTTTTAGAAGGGGAATACTTGTGTAAAAATTGTCCAGATATAGATTATATCCTTTGTCTAAAAGGAGGTAAACTAAATCCCAGAGAATTTTGCCACTTATACCCATGGATGGCGGGCAATCTGGGGGACTAATTGCCGAATCTCTTCCCTCGTAAACTTTAAAGCGGTGTGTGTAGCCGGTGGTGCTTTCACACAATTTGTACATCTTTATTCTGTACCGCGCCCTTTTATTTGGAAGGTACTGCCGAAAATGCAGCCTCCCTTTAAAGTTTATGAGAGATTCATCGACCGATATATTTTTTTGGGGGGTGTTAAGTTCAGAAAAAAATTTATTATAATGGTCGATGAGTGGCCTGATTTTGTACAGCCTGTCATAGCTGGGGTCTTGGCGCGGTGGGCAGAGGGAATTGTCACTATAAAGAAGAAATTTCCTAAGGGTCTCAAAGCACGTCCTGGTCATGATGGTGGCATAAATTGGGGTATTGTATAAAATGTCAGAAGACCAGTAGTCCCTAACTGACGTTTTTTTTTACAAGGCCCATGTTAAGCAAAAGGCCCCGAAATTGCAGAATTTCTTTTGGATTTGTGGGGATCCAGTTTTGGGTTTTTGCATAGTGGGATTGTGGGTTTTGTGCAAGATACTGGCTTGCATAAAGATTGGTCTGCTGGACCATCAAATTTATTAATTCGTCCGTGAAAAACAATTTAAAAAAATCTAACTCTTGAAATTCTGCCGTCTGTACAGTAATTCCTGGAGTAGCAGTAAATTCTGGAATTTGGGGACCATAGCTGACAGTTGGTGTCCACAATTCATGACTTGAGCCAGCTTGCTCACGACTAGCAGCTCTTCTGCGCCGTGCAGGGGGTTCCTCTGACTCACTAGATGAAGATGAAATGACAAACTCCATTTTATCTTCACTTGCGGACTCTGTGTCAGAGCAAATCATGGTGTATGCTTCCTCTGCGGAATAAAATCTCTTTGCCATTTTGACGGACAGGTGGTAGAGACTGTTACTATAGCTGACACTTAGATTGATGGAGGGGTCACTTGTAACTACTGATGACACATTTAATTTTTTTTTAACAAAAAAGGGGAAGAACAAAAACAATTGAGCTAATGGGAACGCCTGGATGCAAAGCGGTCACCACTACCTACAGATTTAGCTGTAATGACAGTAACGGAAAATAAGTGATAAGTGGAGGGGCCACAGGTCACAACGGGAGTAACTAAACAATTTTTATTTAATTATTTATTTATTTTTTTTGTACATTTTTTTTGCAGATTTACGTTGCAGACTGCCCTACTTTCCCCCTTTTTCAGAGTCTGCCCAAGAAATGGCTCTGATTTTTCTGATGGTGCCAAAGGCCACCGTGTTTCTGGACATAAGACTTTTTAGAAGGGGAATACTTGTGTAAAAATTGTCCAGATATAGATTATATCCTTTGTCTAAAAGGAGGTAAACTAAATCCCAGAGAATTTTGCCACTTATACCCATGGATGGCGGGCAATCTGGGGGACTAATTGCCGAATCTCTTCCCTCGTAAACTTTAAAGCGGTGTGTGTAGCCGGTGGTGCTTTCACACAATTTGTACATCTTTATTCTGTACCGCGCCCTTTTATTTGGAAGGTACTGCCGAAAATGCAGCCTCCCTTTAAAGTTTATGAGAGATTCATCGACCGATATATTTTTTTGGGGGGTGTTAAGTTCAGAAAAAAATTTATTATAATGGTCGATGAGTGGCCTGATTTTGTACAGCCTGTCATAGCTGGGGTCTTGGCGCGGTGGGCAGAGGGAATTGTCACTATAAAGAAGAAATTTCCTAAGGGTCTCAAAGCACGTCCTGGTCATGATGGTGGCATAAATTGGGGTATTGTATAAAATGTCAGAAGACCAGTAGTCCCTAACTGACGTTTTTTTTTACAAGGCCCATGTTAAGCAAAAGGCCCCGAAATTGCAGAATTTCTTTTGGATTTGTGGGGATCCAGTTTTGGGTTTTTGCATAGTGGGATTGTGGGTTTTGTGCAAGATACTGGCTTGCATAAAGATTGGTCTGCTGGACCATCAAATTTATTAATTCGTCCGTGAAAAACAATTTAAAAAAATCTAACTCTTGAAATTCTGCCGTCTGTACAGTAATTCCTGGAGTAGCAGTAAATTCTGGAATTTGGGGACCATAGCTGACAGTTGGTGTCCACAATTCATGACTTGAGCCAGCTTGCTCACGACTAGCAGCTCTTCTGCGCCGTGCAGGGGGTTCCTCTGACTCACTAGATGAAGATGAAATGACAAACTCCATTTTATCTTCACTTGCGGACTCTGTGTCAGAGCAAATCATGGTGTATGCTTCCTCTGCGGAATAAAATCTCTTTGCCATTTTGACGGACAGGTGGTAGAGACTGTTACTATAGCTGACACTTAGATTGATGGAGGGGTCACTTGTAACTACTGATGACACATTTAATTTTTTTTTAACAAAAAAGGGGAAGAACAAAAACAATTGAGCTAATGGGAACGCCTGGATGCAAAGCGGTCACCACTACCTACAGATTTAGCTGTAATGACAGTAACGGAAAATAAGTGATAAGTGGAGGGGCCACAGGTCACAACGGGAGTAACTAAACAATTTTTATTTAATTATTTATTTATTTTTTTTGTACATTTTTTTTGTAATTACATTTTTTTAAATATTTTTATAAAATTGAGAAGAAAAAAAAGGCAAATAAAAGGTTAACAGGTGATGGCTAACGGTCAGGGGTCAGTGGTCAGGACAGGTCAGGATGGGTCAGGAGTCAGAACAGGTCAGGGGTCAGGAGAGACAGGGTAGTGTAGGAAGTGTATGTAGTGTAGGGATAGTGATTAGAACTTTATAACAAAATCGCTAAGATTTTGTAACTTTTTATCTTCTGACAGGGCTCAGGATTAGCATAAACCGTCTCTGACAAGCTCTGAGAGAAAGGATGAGATCTCGGAGCTTGTCAGAGGCGTATACAGCTCATCCTGTCCCTCCCAGCGATTGTGATTGGCTAGTCAGCACTGACTAGCCAATCACGGCGATCGCCGACACGGGCCAAGTCTGATTGGTCCCGTGCTGGCAAGTGGTGAATGCCAGTTAACTCTGTTAACTGGCATTCCCGCGATTCTTCCCCCCCGGTGGTCGCGGGGGGGGGGGCGATTACCCGATGGATGGAACTGTACGTCCATTTGCGCAAACACACTAGCGAAATGGACGTACAGTTCCGTCCATAAGCGCAAAGGGGTTAAAGAGACTATTTGAAAGTGGGAAGGAGTAGCACAGATTTACACATTAAGAATAGGTAGAAGATACTTCATAAAATGAGCCAAGAATGGGATGGTCCAGATTCAGAAACATCAGGGAAAGCAGATCTTTAAAGTAAAAGTGTAACACAGTAGTAACTCCTATACAGGGATCTGGAATCTGCTGCAGGGCAACCACCAGGCCTGCAAAACTATAGTCAGGCAGAGGGCGTGCAATCCCATATACAGTCCGAGGTCAAGGTGGGCATCGCAGGGACAGAACGGAGACCAGGCAGGGGTCAGGTCAGACAGAGAAGGGTCAAAGTCTTGGAAACAAGCAGAAGTTGATACACAGGTAGACAAACATATAACAGCACAACTTAGTAGGAAGCTAGCAAACTGAAATCTATTGCTTTTAGGGTGGGGGGTACGAGTGCTGTCGTCTCTCACTGATTCACGCAAGGTGCATATTAAAATATGTAAATATAACATAATATGCCCCTATACAGAGCCAGCGTTATAAAATACCCTTTCTTTGTGGCCTCACTAGATGCCCCCAAAGTGCTCCCAATAATGTGCCAGAAAGAAGTGCCCCATAGATGCCCCCACAGTGCCCCCAATATTGTGCCAGTAAGAAGTGCCCCCCAATAATGTGCCAGTAAGAAGTGCCCCCATAGATGCCCCACAATAATATACCAATAAGAAGTGCCCCCATAGATACCACCCAATAATATGCCAATAAGAAGTGCTCCCATAGATGCATCCTAATAATATGCCAATAAGAAGTGCCCCCATATATGCTCCCCAAAAATATGCCAATAAGAAGTGCCCCATAAATGCCCCCCAATAATATAAGAAGTGCCCCCACAGTGCACCCCATATCATGTGCCAGTTAGAAGTGCCCCCACTGCTCCTCTCCTATAATGTGCAAAAAAAAAAAATAAAAAAAATAAACACTTATACTTATGTCCATGGAGCTGGCAGTGATGCGATGCAGGCCTCTTCTGGCCTGTGTCCTGCGCTGTATGGCTCAGGTGGCACAATGACGTCATCGTGCCACCTGAGCCGGCCTCTGATAGGCTACAGGCACTAGGCCTGCAGCCTATCAGAGAAACGGGCATGGGAGACGCCTCTCCCTCCCCTGCTCCGCAGCATAGGCATCTGTATCGATGTCCTGAGGACGGCCACAATGGAAGCGCTCATCTCCCTGTCCCCTGCCACCGCCGCTGCCGGTACCTGATTGCCGTGGCCCGGCAAACATCAATTCAGGACCCGGTCCTGGGCCACGGACCGGTGGTTGGGGACTCCTGGGGTATATGACTGCTGAGGCCAGTGATTGGCTACAGTGGTGATTGGTGCGCGGAACCTCACCACTGCAACCAGGAAAACCAACAGCAGCAGGGAGGACTGGTTTCTTCTGTGATTTTTTTTCCGCTACACTTTATAGTCTAGATTTAAAATCTCAGACTAAAGGCCGCATTTATTCCGCAATTTTTCAGAATAGATGCGACCCCATTCATTTCAATGGGCGGTATTACATCGCGCAGAGCCGCGGCTCCATGAAAAAATATAGAGCATGTCCTATCCTTGTCCGCAATTACGGGCAAAAATAGGCATTTTGTATGGGGCTCCAGCCATGTGTGTTCCGCAAATTGTGGAACACACACTGGTTGCCATCCGTGTTTTCGCAGATCCGCAACAACACAGCCGTCTGAACGGCCCCTTAAAAGGTAACATTGTTTCCCATTCTTTGCATTAAAATGTAGAACATAAAAATGTGAAATACTTCACAGTACTGTTCTTCCTGCTCAGTAATGTCAGACTTTTCTAGAATTACAGGAATGTCAGACTTTTACTAAATTATTAAAGCAGTTGTCAATTTTCTTCCAAACAGGGTTTTCACAGTTTATTAAAATTTGGAGAGACCTAATTAATATGGGATCTTTGTATTCATTATTTCTGTGCGTAGTTTTTGTATTTTGTTTTCCTGCATTTCTCTCCCTCCCCTGATTGTTACATTTATGGTTCAGTTAAGCGCGGCACTCTAACAACTTACACATGTTTGCCTTATGGCAGATTTTTCTTGGCATAATTGACAATGACAATCACAGAAGAAAACGTGGTCTAAAATGGCAGAAAATTGCTCAGACCCCATATGCTGTTGCGCATATCAAACCGGGGGAGCAATTCCTGCACATATGATCCGTTGCTAACAGCAATCCCCAGCAAAAATGCATACAATGGAGGATGCCTGCAGCGAATCACATGTACCACAAAACCATCCTACACAAGGTAACAAATTGTGTGGCTGTGGCGAACTATATAATCAAACAATCACTAATAAAGGTGCACTGCGGCGGTAATGCAATTGACAATATATGGCTAAACCCTCACACTGATGTTAAAATGAGACTTTTGCCAATATATTCTTATATCAAGAACATACCGGAGCCCGAGCACCGCGTCAAGGTATCTCAGAGTGGCACGGGACCTAACACTAACCTTCCTAGACGTATGGGCAATTGCAGAAGGAGCATATAGGCCGACACACAGCAACCTACTCCTAGTTACCTCCAGCGTGAGATCACACATGCAATGGGAGGAGGGAGGAGACTATGAACCCCACCTGCCAATGACTCATGTGACTCAGGCTGCACAGGTGCACCAGAATGTTACCATAAGATGTAAGTGATGGTACATTCAAACCTGGAGTTGCCACACTTCCAGGTGTAAATGTTCAAATACAATGACAGAAAAAAACGTGGTCTCAAATGGCAGAAAATTGCTCAGACCCCATATGCTGTTGCGCATATCAAACCGGGGGAGCAATTCCTGCACATGTGATCCACATGTGAATCACTTTATTAGTGACTGTATAATTGACAATGAGGATAACACAAGATCTTGAGCTTTATGCAAAGCTATCATATTCTACATCACTTTCTCCAGACAAAGTGTGGAATAGTATGTAACATTTGTTTACTTCAATTTAATAATGCAGAAATTAAAAGCAATGTTTTCCTATATAGTATAGTATTATGGCAATGTTAAGCTGATGGTAATAGGGGTCAACCAAAGTATTATCCCATTAGATAGTGTCACAATAGGGATCATTGAGGCCCTGAAATTTGCCCACACCACTGTCCCTACCTCCTTGCACGATCCGCCCTAAATGATGGCCAGCAACTAGATGGCAGTCCCTTCCTACCTGAATGCAGGGGCCTACAGGAAACAAAGCAGGAACAAAATAGCATTCATAGAGACAGGTACACAGAGCAGATACTGACAGAATGAACCAGAACTGAACCAAATGGATAAGAGCAGAGCCGTAGAAGCCATCAAATCAAATCTAAAGCCAAATCAGAAACCAGAATGCAGGAGTGTACCACACCAAGAAGTCAAACCAGGACAACTTCAGGCAAAGAGGTAGTATACAAAACACATCCAGGTCCAAGTAATCCAGAGGTCAAAAAGCACAATAAGCAGGGTACAGCATATCAGTATCACCTTGATCACAGGCAGCGCGCCTGCTGTAACTATAGAGTGGGGCTGAAAGGCAAATGGGGCAGTAGTACAAGAAGCTAGTTACGAGACCCCACCACTCATGTGCCAAAAGTGCAGCTAGTCACTGACCACAGCATTGACCTCAGTGGTGTTAACATCACCTGGGAACACAAAGACCAGAGTCTGCTAGGGGACCTGGGAAGTGTTGGGACAGGAGCAGTGGGGGGGGGGGGGGGGGTCGATAGCACATTACTTATAGCATTCTAATCAGTTTTAAAAAAGTAATTGGCTGAACAAGTTGGATCCCTGCTTTCTTTTCCCTGCAGGATTGAAAACCAGCTCAATAGCTCCACAGGTGAATGCAGCCCACATGGGGTTTAAAATAACTGCAATATGCAAATTCTCTATTGAAACATTTACCACGTTCATTATAATCTTTCCAATCTATTATTTTTCTGTATTTGTTTATTCTCATAGTACACCAGTAAAACGTGAGTATCCATATCTCCCAACTTTTGAAAAGCAGAAAGAGGGATAATATGTGCGGTGCACGTAATTTTTTCATACTGGGCCACACCTCTAACTCCACACAAAATATGACTATACACACCCAATCCCACCACGTCCCCTTAATGCTCCCACATAGTAATTATTCTCTCTTTGTGTCACCACGCAGTAGTTATATCTACATTGTGGCCCATCACAGTAGTAATGCTCACATTGTGACCCTCACAGTAGTTTTGCCTACATTATGCCCCCTTTACAGTAGTAATGCCCACATGTTCCCTCTTCACAGCAGTGATGCCCACATGTGCCCTCTTCAGTAGTAATGCCCAAATGTGACACTTCACGGTAGTTATGCCCACATGTGCCTCCTTCACAGTAGTTGTGCCCATATGTTCCCCCTTCACAGTACTTATGCCCACATGTGCCCCCTACACAGTAGTTATGCCCACATGTGCCCCCTCACTGTACATATGACTTATGCCCAGATATGTACCCCCTTCACAGTAGTTATGCTCAGATATGTGCCCCCTTCAGAGTAGTTAAGCCCAGGTATGTATCCCCTTCACAGTAGTTATGCCCAGATATATGCCTCCTTCACGGGAAGAAAAACAAAACAGTAAATACTCACCTAGTTCCTCCGATGATCATCACTGCTTAGCTGCTGGTGCTCCCTAGGAGCATGCAGGATACTGTCACATATCATACTTGCTTTGTAGGAGGTGCGGAGGCTGATTCCTAGGCTTGCACTGCACAGTCCAGTAGCAGCACCTGAGCTGAATGGTGATAGATCCCCACTTCACCATTACAAGCAACTGTCACTGCGTCCTATAGATGCAGAGACAGCTGAGAACAGGACATACCTCAGTCGTTCTTGGACCATGGAACAGCCACCGAAATATGGGACTGTACCGCCGGATCATGGATGGTTGGGAGGTATGAAGTATCATGTTGGTTGATGGATAACAAACAGCTAATGTGGTAGCCAATAGTTGGAAATGGTCACTGACCATAAATATGAGCCTATAAGTAAGTTGCAAAATGCAAAAAAAGAGTTGTAGGAAAGTGTCCTTTGAGTATGAACAAGTCTCAAGAGCTATCCTTGCAAGAATTTAGACTTATTTTTATTATTGTGTCCTAGTTCAACAACAAAACTGAAAAAATGGGATATGAATAACTAATGAATGTGTTGTGTTGTATAATGTAACACATGAAATAGGATGCCAAAGTGACAGCTGGCCAGCAAGATTCAGAGAACTCCACGTGGAAATATATAAACTCTGGTTTTATTTATGTGACTTTTCATTTATATTTAGCTACTGATATGCATCAAATTTGTATAAACTAGATTAGCTCTTTATCTTTAATGCATAAACTTAGGGTTGAAGTACTGTTTTTCCCCACAGATATTTGCTTTATACTCCTCAGTTCAAATTTCTTTGATCGATTTTTTAAAAATGAATATTACATTTAAAGCTACAACCTTGGAGTTGCTCTATAAAACATAATATAAATAATAATTCCCATATATGATTTTAGTAGTGGAAACTCTGCCAGGCTTCAAGGAATTGTTCTCTGCTGTTCGCCTGCAGATAGCAGAAACATTATTATATGACATTAGACCCTATTTTCTTTTCTTATACTATTTTTGAATAAATAAGGTATTCAGTATAGCAGATTATGCTTCCTTCTGCCTTCACTAGCAAAATCACAGCAGGGTTGTAGCTGGTTGCTATCGGTAACACTTTTATTTTCATCCTAAAGCAAAACCCAATTTATCCTTCTATATCCTGGATGTACTTTATTTATTTATTATCATTAGTGTTGAGCGAATCAAGCCTCGGATTAGAGATTTGAAGTCAATTTGATGGTTTTAATGCTGCCTTAGCGTACAGCATTAAAATGTATTTCCTCCATATAGGTGAAATTCGTCTCACCCAAAGTCAGGCTAGACACATCTGTGTCTTTAAAAACATTTTAAAATAGCAATCCGAAGTCGGGTTTGGTACCAGCCGGATTGCTATTTTAAAATGTTTTTAAAGATGCAGATGTGATTACCAAGTTAATTCCCTGAAGTTTTGCGCGACTTCAGGTGAGACTGCATGAAGGCAATACATTATAATGCTGTACAGAGACAGCATTAAAACCGAAGTGTTTGAATATATGAATTCACTTCGAATCTTTGATCTGAGGCTCGATTCGCTCAACCCTAATTATTATTAGATATTATTTTCAAGTTCTTAGTTTATTAAACAGAATCTGTCACTTCCACCACCCCCGCCCCAAACGACAGTAAATTATGAATCCTCCTTATTTCCTACTTCGAAGCGAATCCGGATTTATTCAGATTCGCTTCGTACAATTCGTAAATGTTCTTAAAATTTTGACCGCTAACACTACGTACGCTACGTATGCATTCTTCTTGCCCCACAGCCCCAGAAGCGGGAAAATGATGATACGACCCCTCAAGAGCGGGAAAGTGAAGATAAGGCCCCCCTCAGAAGCGGGAAAAACCAGCCCAGCCCACCGGGAACTATCTATTTGCAAGTATAAGGAGTAAAGACTCCTTCCTCATTACTCTGCCCTCCTCTCCAGTTCAAGTCAGCGGTGAACAAGACACCACAGCATGGCAAAACAACTACGCCCAAAGTGGGGAGAGTTGGTGTTTGGTAGCGAGTACCCTGAACCATCGGCCAGTCCAGAGGAGATCAGAGTGTGACAATTGGCCAAGAGAATCACACGGGCACCGGAGGTGTCCGCCACGCCGGCTGGTGTGGCGGAGGCGGCTGGAGGGTCCACTCCGCCGCCCCGGAGGAGAACAACAACACCTTCAAATGTGGCAGAATCCCATTGTGCCTGCATCAGTGACGGCCCACGCCCAGACCCTATGGGACTATAAGAAAGCAGTGGAGGACTGGGACATCCAAGTGCTTGACCATCCGAGGCCAGGAGACCCTACGCTGGAACAGCATAAAGGAACCGTCCTATGGTTTTCATTGGAGCAAGGCAGTGGCTTCCTTGCGGATGACAAGGACGGCAAGGAGTACTTTGTAGGCTGCAGGTCTGTGAAATGGTTTTACGTGCCCCAAGCACACAGCCTATATGTGGGGGATCAGGTGGAATATACCCCCATGGCATCCCTGAAAGGCCCCTTTGCTACCGGGGTAACGTTATTGTCAAAGCCCCTGGTACCTGAATCGCCAGCTGAGACCTGGCCGGATGATCCAGCAGCCGCAGGACACGTGCGCTGCCTACAAGAGTCACCAGATGGTACCCTCAGTTTCAGGAAGAAGCCACAGCCAGAGCCTCTGATCCCTGGATTGCGACCACCACCTTACAGTGGGTCAGCTGACTACATCATCTTTCACATTCCAGCCCACAGTGATCCAGTACCAGCTACCATGGAAAATGAAGTCAGCAGCAACCAGGGGAGCTGGTGGTTCTTCCTTGGGTGCAGCCTTGCCTGAACCGCTGCAGTCAGAAGTCCTTACCCCTGCTGTCCTGGCAGGAGTATCCAGAGAGAAGAAGCATCAAGTGGCAGCAGCGCTCACGAGTGTGACCACCACCAGGTCAAGTCCAAATTCTAGAAGCAGAGGGCAGTGGAGCCTCTAATGTCATTTAGCAGCAGTAGCAGCGAGGAGGACTTCAGGTCCCTCATCTGAGGAACCCTTCTACAACTGGCTGTCTCTGTCTGGCTGACTTTAAGGACACCTCTGGACCTATGGGAGCCACAACATGGACTGCAGCTGACGGGTGAGAGCCAGTTGGCCCTTGTTTTTAATTTATCTTGTTTTTATTGCTCCCTGTTTGACTCTCACCCAGATGGACATGGCTTGTCAGGACTCCCCCCATTCTGCAGAAAATTCGCAGTTACACCTAAGCGCGCCTATTTTCCTTTTCCCCCCTTTTCAGGTTATTTGGGAGCCCCTTTGCAAAAAGGGTTCTCTATTTGCTGCTATTTTATATTATCCATGTGTATTACACGTTACCTGTTTGGATTACAAAATTACCTAACGTGGATTACAATTGAATTTTGTACTATGTGTTCCAGTGTTTCATGCCAAGCAGCTATGAAGAGAGACTCAAATTTATATCTAAGCCTATTATGCTTGCAAATGTGAAATCGATTGCACTAAAATGTTTGCATAATTATGTCTTTGCAGTATTTTAGCAATAATGTTTTTACAGGTTCAGCAACGTTCAAGCACTTTAGCCCATTGTGTGTATTCTTTTTCAGGTACTGTAATGTGTCCTATTATGCACTTATTGTGTGGTGTGTTTGGTAAATTATGCACTTAGCCGGATAGCTTACTTTTCTAGCTCATATGGACTGCCTCTGAGGACTGTACACTGCGGCCCTTCGTTGTGCGTGAGTGCGTATGACGCAATTGCGAGTCAATAGTATGCTAAGGATTCGTATGCACTTTGTATGCTAATGCTTACGCATTCAGTTCAGTAGCGTAGACTGTATGTTCGGAATTTGTGTAGGAATGTTCGCAAAACAACAATTATTTTAACACAACTTCGACCGAATAAATTCGTATTAAGAACGAATCTTGTCATACCGGTCTCTGCCATTTCACTGTGAGTTGAGCATAGGGACAGATGTAGCAATCACTAGGGACAGTGTTTAACAAAGCTTTTAATTGTAGAATATTGGATAGGGAGAATGTAGGGACAATGTAGGGAGATAGTAAGGAGAGTTTTTACACACTGTAGGGAGAGAATAGGGAGTACATAGGGAGATGACAGGAACAGTGCAGGCTGAGTGTAATCACACTGTGTATCTTGTTCAACTGCTGCTACATTCATACTTAATCTGTTCTGCTATACATAGACTAACTGTGCGTCAGACTTAGTATCAACGTGCGGTCTAATACATAGGTGCGTTTATCTACTTCAACTGCTGTGCCATTCATACTTAATCTGTTCCGTTACACATAGACTTACTGTGTATTAGACTCGTTCCCAACAGGCGGTCTAATATATAGGTGCGTTAATCTAGTTCACCTGTTGGTCATTAATACTTAATCTGTTCTTTTATACATAGACTTACTGTTTATTAGACTCAGTGTCAACAGGCGGTCTGATATATAGGGGAGTGTATCTAGTTCACCTGCTGCGCCATTAATACTTAATCTGTTGAACATAGACTTACTGTGCATCACACTAAGTATCATCAGGCATTGTAATATATAGGCGCATTTATATAGTTCACCTACTGCGCCATTCATACCTAATCTGTTCTGTTATCCATAGACTTACTGTGCGTCAGACTCAGTGTCAACAGGCAGTCTGATATATAGGGAAGTTTATCTAGTTCACCTGCTGTCAGGATTCGGGGGCGCTGCGGCCCTCCAGCGGATGTTGGGTGGGTGCGGGCGTTCCCGTGTCCTGACACTATGCGGCGCTCATCCCGAGTGCAAGCCAGAAAATCCTCTTGTAACACTTAGGTTCCTATAGGGTTAAAGGTTTGGCTAGTTTTGCTAGTTTTACTGGCAGGCGTCCCTGCCAGTAATTTTGGTCCATTCAGGGGTGTGGCTAGGATCCCTGCTCCTATCACGCCTTGGGGCTGGGACTCTAGCCACTATTTAGATTCAAACTCGCCATTCATCTGTGCCTGCTATAGAGCCTTGTGCCTAAGCTAGCTACTCTGTGTTTATCCGGTATTTAAGTGACTCTGTACCTTTTTCCCTGGTTTCTGTTACTGTTACCTACCTTTTGTGTTATCCTCTGTTTATTCCTTGCTTGGTTCTGTTACCTTTTACCTCTTCAGTTCCTGACCTGTTTAGGGTTGTTCCTGCTTGTGTTTTGTTGTTTGTCTCGTGTTCCACTTTCTTCAGTGTAATTGCAGTCTTTGGTTGGGTCCAGCCTGTTAAGGAGCTGGGTTCCCCCAAAAGGCAGGGACAGTGATTTTGGAGTGTCAGGGCCTCACTTTGTCTGTATCATTTGTGTCCCCCTGACCCACTCCTCACATTATAGCAGGCCCATACCCTACTTTGCTCTCCTGGCGGTTTAATATGAGTACCGATCTATCGGTCACCGACCGCCTGGATGACCTGACGAATCAGTTTTAGGGCATGGCTGGGTTAATTGCACAAATGTCGCAGCGTCTGGCCGCCATGACTATTCCTGCGTCTGGCGCTGCAAACCCACCTGTGTCACTGCCAGCCCCTGTTTTTGCTATGCACAGTGTCCAGCAGAGACCTAAAATGCTTCTGCCGGATCGCTTTGATGGGAACCCGGACAGATACCGTACTTTCCGGGAGTCCTGTCGTTTGTATTTTCGTTTTAATTTTTTCCCCTCTGAAGCAGAAAAAGTGGCTGTCGTGGTTTCCCTCCTCCAGGGTCCCCCTCAGGATTGGGCATTGGCCCTCCCCTCAGATGCTACTGAGTGGAGTTCCCTGGATAGATTTTTTCTGGCCTTGGGCCAAGTTTATGATGATCCTGACCGTGCTGCATTGGCGGAAACTCATTTGTTATCTATTCAGCAGGGTCTGCTCTGCTGAAGACTACTGTTCTGAGTTCTGCCAGTGGTGCTCGGCGACTGGATGGCCTGATCAACCCTTGAAAACCCTTTTCAGACAAGGGCTGTCAGACGCTGTTAAGGATGCTATGGTCAGCCATCCTATCCCTGAATCCCTGAGTGACTTTATGGCTTTGGCTGTGACTATTGACAGAAGACTTAGAGAGAGATGCAAGGAAAAGCAAGGGGGATAGACTGTACAGTTTAGGCCAGGCTTTTCTGTCAAACCTCCTTCTACTTTCTCTAAGAATATGCCTTCTCAATTTCAATCACCATCTCCCTCTCAATCTTCTGGAGAAGAACCTATGTTGTTAGGCTCTACATCTGCTGCTGCTAGAAGGAGACATCGATTGGAGAATGCCTTATGTCTATACTGTGGAAAACCTGGCCATTTCTTGAGGGATTGTCCATCCAAGCCGAAGTCACCAAAGGGAAACGCCAGCGCCTGAGTGATCTCCAGGAGGGTCACTGAGGCGTACAGGTACCTCCTAATTCTGTTAATAAGTTTTTGTTACCTGTAACCTTGGTTTCTGATTCTAAAATTTTTGCTTGTCAGGCCATGGTGGATTCAGGGTCTGCAGTGAGTTTCATCCATGTGGTTGTTGCTCAGGCCTTGGGTTTGGAGTTAATTCCTTTGTGTTCCCCCTTTTCAGTTTCTGGTGCAGATTTTACTCCCTTAAATGAGGGGAGAATAAAATTTCGCACTGCTGAGGTTATGATGAACGTTGGGTGTTTACATACAGAAAAATTGTCATTTTTTGTGATGGAAAAACTAACTGCAGATCTTATTCTTGGTTTGCCTTGGCTCCGCCTCCATAACCCTGTATTTGATTGGAAAACCACTGACCTGGTGAAATGGGGGAATTCATGTGGTTCACATCTTAACCCCTTGAGGACAGAGCCCATTTTGGCCTTAATGTCTGGGCCAAATTTTTGAATTCTGACATGTGTCACTTTATGTGGTTATAACTTTGGAACGCTTTTACTTATCCAGGCCATTCTGAGATTGTTTTCTCGTGACACATTGTACTTCATGACAGTCATAAATTTGAGTCAATATATTTCACCCTTATTTATGAAAAAATCCCAAATTTACCAAAAATTCTGAAAAATTAGCAAATTTCCAAATTTCAATTTCTCTACTTTCAAAATACACCGTAATACCTCCAAAAATAGTTATTATTTTACATTCCCCATATGTCTACTTTATGTTGGCATCATTTTGTAAACGTCATTTTACTTTTTTAGGACGTTAGGAGGCTTAGAAGTTTAGAAGCCATTTTTCAAATTTTCACCAAATTTTCCAAAACCATTTTTTTTTAACACCAATGCAGATATAAAGTGATTTTGAGGGTCTTACATAATGAAACCCACCATAAATGACCCCATTTTAGAAACTACACCCCTCAAATTATAAAAAACTGCTGTTACAAACTTTGTTAACCCTTGAGGTGTTCCACAAGAATTAATGGAAAATGGAGGTGAAATTTCAAAATTTCACTTTTTTCGTAGATTATTCATGTTAATATTTTTTTTCTTGCAACACAGCAAGGGTTAACAGCAAACTAAACCTCAATTTACATTGCTCTGATTCTGCAGTTTACAGAAATACCCCATATGTGGTGGTAAACGTCTCTATGGGTTTGTGGCAGTGGTCAGAAGGAAAGGAGCGCCATACGGATTTTGGAGGCAAAATTTGCTAGAATAGTTTTTAGGCACCATTTTGTAATTGAGAGACCCTGACGTACCCCTACAGTGGAAACCCTCAAAAAGTGACCCCATTTTTGAAACTACACCCTTCAAAGAATATATTAAGGGGGTACTGACCACTTTGACCCCCTAAGCATTTTACGGAATTTGGAAACACTTGGCTGTGAAAATGAACATTTTTTTTTCTTCCAATAAAATGTTGCTTTAGCCCCAATTTTTTTTATTTGCATAAGGGGTAACAGGAGAAAAGCCCCCCCCATAATTTGTTACCCATTTTCTCCTGAATACGGCAACACCCCATATGTGGTGGTAAACTGCTGTGGGGGCACATGGCAGGACTCAAAACAGAAGGAGCGCCATATGGATTTTACAACACAGATTTTGATGGAGTGGTTTGCGGGAGCCATTGATTTTTATTTTTTTGAGCTATTGTCTTATGTGGGGGCTCATTTTTTGCAGGATGAGGTGGGGTTTTCATTGGTACCATTTTGGGGTAAATACGCCTTTTTGATCGCCTGCTATTACACTTTTTGTGAGGGAAGAGGGAAAAAAATGGCTATTTTGGCATCGTTTTTTTTTTTTAATTTTTACAGCATTCGCCTGGGGGGCCATCTCATGTAATATTTTTATAGAGCAGGTTGTTACGGACGCAGCGATACCCAATATGTCCAACTTTTTTATTGTTGGAAAGTTTTACACATTAGATGCATTTTTGAACAGAATAAAATATTTTTTTTGTGTTGCCATTTTCAGAGAGCCATATTTTTTTCAGTTTTCAGGCGATTGTCTCAGGTAGGGTACAGTTTTTGCGGGACAAGATGACGGTTGAATTGATACCATTTTGGGGTAATTACGCCTTTTTGATCGCCTGCTATTACACTTTTTGTGAGGGAAGAGGGAAAAAAATGGCTATTTTGGCATAGTTTTTAAAAAAAAAATTTACAGCATTCGCCTGGGGGGCCATCTCATGTAATATTTTTATAGAGCAGGTTGTTACGGACGCAGCGATACCCAATATGTCCAACTTTTTTATTGTTGGAAAGTTTTACACATTAGATGCATTTTTGAACAGAATAAAATATTTTTTTTGTGTTGCCATTTTCAGAGAGCCATATTTTTTCAGTTTTCAGGCGATTGTCTCAGGTAGGGTACAGTTTTTGCGGGACAAGATGACGGTTGAATTGATACCATTTTGGGGTAATTACGCCTTTTTGATCGCCTGCTATTACACTTTTTGTGAGGGAAGAGGGAAAAAAATGGCTATTTTGGCATAGTTTTTTTAAAAAAAAATTTACAGCATTCGCCTGGGGGGCCATCTCATGTAATATTTTTATAGAGCAGGTTGTTACGGACGCAGCGATACCCAATATGTCCAACTTTTTTATTGTTGGAAAGTTTTACACATTAGATGCATTTTTGAACAGAATAAAATATTTTTTTTGTGTTGCCATTTTCAGAGAGCCATATTTTTTTCAGTTTTCAGGCGATTGTCTCAGGTAGGGTACAGTTTTTGCGGGACAAGATGACGGTTGAATTGATACCATTTTGGGGTAAATACGCCTTTTTGATCGCCTGCTATTACAGTTTTTGTGAGGGAAGAGGGAAAAAAATGGCTATTTTGCCATAGTTTTTTTAAATTTTTTTTTACAGCATTCGCCTGGGGGGCCACCTCATGTAATATTTTTATAGAGCAGATTGTTACGGATGTGGCGATACCTAACATGTTTATGTATTGTGTGTTTTTTTATTTTTAATCAATTTTTTTAACTTTTTTTTAACTTTTTTTTTTTTTTCCACTTTCTTGACTCAGATCCACTTGGTTCTTCAAGAACCAGTGGGTCTGGTATTTTACAATACACTGCAGTACACTGTATAGTGTACTGCAGTGTATTTTCTTATAGCCTGTTCAAGCTCCTGCCTTTAGCAGGAGCTTGAACAGGCTTCCATGGCAAGCCAGACGAAAGCGTCTGGTTGCCATGGTAACCATCGGGACGCTGCCACAGCAGAGCAGCGTCCCGATGGAAGGGAGAGGGAGCTTCCTCCCTCTCATCTGCCCACACCATCGGCGCTGCCAGCGCACCGCAGCGCCGATGGGAGAGGGAGGGAGCGCTCCCTCCCTGTTAACCCCTTCCATACAGCGGTCCCTACGGACCGCGGCATGGAAGGGGTTAAACTGCTGACATCGGTGCCAGCACCGATGTCAGCAGTTTCAAGCAGAGTATCAGCTGTATGCTGATACTCTGCTTGAATAAAGATCAGCCACACTGAAAGATCGTTGCGGGCGGCACTCGCGGCAGCCGCCCGCACGTTGCAGGTCTCCCCCCCGCCTGCCCATCTGCCCACCCATCTGCCCACAGCTAATCAGGGGGGCGGGGGGGACACCCTGACCTCCCCCTAATTACTGACACTCGGCGGGGATTCGCTAGAATAGCGCTATCCCCGCCGAGTACCCCTTGCCTGCTGTGAATGGCTGGTCTGAATAGACCAGCCATTCACAGCGATCGCCTTTATGGGGGGTGCACGGCGAGGCCTTAACTATGGGTGGCTGGGTGCCCTAAACAGCACCCATTACAGCATTTAACCCCCCCTGCACTGAGCAGGGGGGTTTCAATGCAAGACGTACCGGTACGCCCTGTAGCACGAACTACCTCGTGCTCAGGACGTACCGGTACGTCCAATGTCGCCAAGGGGTTAAAACTGTTCCTTCCATGATGTGTACTGTGAATAATGATTTTGATATTCCAGAGTTTATTTTTGATTTCAAAGACGTCTTTGATGAGGCTGCTGCGGAAACTCTACCTCCGCACCGGCCTTACGATTGTGCCATAGACCTCGTTCCTGGGGCCAAGCTTCCTAAGGGTTGCATTTTTAATTTGTCAGCTCCTGAGCGAGAGTCTATGCGTCAGTATATTCAGGATAGCCTGAAAAAAGGGCACATATGGCCTTCTGTCTCCCCTATTGGTGCAGGGTTTTTCTTTGTTGAGAAAAAAGATGGAGGTCTCCGTCCATGTATTGACTACAGGGAGCTCAATAAGATCACGATTAAGGACCAGCATCCTCTCCCTCTGATCCCGGATTTATTCAGTCAGGTTGTGGGGGCCCGGTGGTTCTCTAAAATTGACCTCCGTGGAGCTTCCAATCTAATCCGCATCAGGGAAGGCGACGAGTGGAAGACAGCTTTTAATACTCCAGAGGGGCACTTTGAATACCTAGTCATGCCATTTGGTCTCAGCAATGCCCCAGCTGTCTTCCTGCGTTTTGTTAACGATATCTTCAGAGATCTTTTGGGCCGTTTTTTGGTTATATATCTGGACGACATCCTCATATTCTCCCCAGATTTGGAGTCCCATCGGGAGCATGTGAGGGAGGTCCTCTCCAGATTGCGACTTAATCGGCTGTGTGCTAAATTGTCTAAGTGTCAGTTTGGAGTCCAGGAGGTGGGATTTCTGGGATACGTACTTACCCCTGGTTCTATAAGTATGGATCCACAAAAAGTTTCCGCTGGTTGAGTGGGTTAGACCTACTACCTTGAAAGAGGTCCAACGTTTTCTGGGTTTTGCTAACTATTATAGAAAATTTATCAAAAACTTTTCTGTGGTTGCTAAACCCCTTACTGATTTAACTAAAAAGGGGGCTGATCCTACCTCTTGGACACATGAAACCGAACTAGCCTTCTCTAACTTAAAAAGGTGTTTTACCACTGCTCCAGTCTTGGTTCATCCTGACCCTGAACAGCCTTTTGTCATGGAGGTTGACGCCTCTGAGACAGGAGTAGGGGCTGTCCTGTCTCAGGGAGTTGAACCCTTTACCAACCTCTAACCTGTAGCCTTTTTCTCCAGAAAGTTCTCCACTGCTGAAGTTAATTATGATATAGGAAACAGGCAGTTACTGGCTATTAAATGGGCCTTTGAAGAGTGGAGACACTTTCTGGAGGGCATCAGACATAAGGTGACAGTGTTAACTGACCATAAGAACCTGCTGTATCTGGACAATGCCAAGAGATTGAACCCCCGTCAAGCGCGATGGGCTTTGTTTTTTACCAGGTTTAATTTTGTGGTAACTTATCGTCCAGGCTCAAAAAATGTAAAGGCTGATGCCTTGTCCAGAAGCTTTGGTGCTAGTAATGTCCCAGATGAGGAACCAGAAAATATCCTCTCTCCCGGGGTAGTTGTTGCCACTTTGACTTCAGATCTTGTGTCTTCTATTGCAGACTCACAGAGTTCTGCTCCTACTACTGTACCCCCAGGTAAACTCTTTGTCCCAGGTCATCTTTGGCTGAAGGTGTTATAAGAGGTCCATTCCTCAGTTTTGTCGGGTCATCCGGGCATCGCGGGCACTGGATACTTGTTGTCCCGTACAGTGTCGGACTGGCCCACCAGAGGACCGGAGGATCCTCCGGTAGGCCCCAAGCCACCCAGCCACTTAAAAAAAGCATACTTACCTGTCCTGCCGCGCTGCCGCTGTCCTCGGCTCCCACGCTCCACTGTAGGGCCGGCGTCAGCACCCGGCATACCCGGGCAAGTGCCGGGGCCCACTGTTCCTTAGGGGGCCCACTCGTTTCCTCACTTGTAAATTGCAGCGGCCGCGGTCCCTTTAAACATCACCTGGCCTTGGCATACTGCTGCTGCGTTACCCGTGCATGATGTCACTGCACAGGATCTCCAGGCCTGCGGAGCGTCCGTGAATACAGTGTGATCAGCAGTAATTTACATGGCACAGACAGACAGATAACATACCGAACAGGAGGAGGATGGATCACAGCGGAGGCGGAGCTTATCAGCAGAAGACAAGCATAGCAGCCGAATAAACCAGGAGTTTTATTATGATCAAGTGACCAGTCACATGATGGGGCAGGGCTTAGCAGTGTGCGTGGTGCGGAGCTGAGCTGTGAGGGAAGGAAGTGTGAGTAACTAACTTGTTTTAGACACAGACTTGTAGTTCTGTCTTCGCCCTAGTTCTCTGCCCTTATAATCCTTCCCAGTACTGTCCCAGTACTAATCAATAATGACAGGCTGCAGAGGCTGGACATGCTGAGTAACTACAAGGCTCAGCATGTCCAGCATGGATCCTTATTAATTACCAGAGGACAGTACTGGTAGATAGTATAGCGAAGAACTACAAAGCTCAGTATGTCCCGGCTGTCATTATTGATTACCAGAGGACTGTACTGATGCATAGTATAGCAGAGAACTTCTCTACTATGCTATCCATCAGTACAGTCCTCTGGAAATCAGTAATGGCAGGCTGGACATGCTGAGCCTTGTAGTTCTCTGCCATACTCTCTACCAGTACAGTCCTGTGGTAATCAATAATGAGAGGCAGGCATAAGGATTGATTCACATATATCCACCACTCTGTAGCGTGTTCTGTTTATTGTATGTGGCACCATAAATAATACATGCAGTTTTTGTTGCCTCATGTGTTGTGCAAAATGCCACAAGGGGCCCACTTAGGCTCAATCGCCCAAGGGCCCACATGTACCTGGAGCCGGCACTGCTCCACTGTCTTCCCTTCCGGCACGCACTATGACCTGACGCAGCGTCAGGTCATAGTGCGCGCCGGCAGGGAAGACAGTGGAGCGCGGAACCTGATGGCAGCGCGGCAGGGCAGGTAAGTATGCTTTTTTTAAGTGGCTGGGTGGGCTGATCTGAGGTCTGAGGGGGGGGAGAGACCCTGATCTGAGGTCTAATGGGGCACAAGACGCTGACCTGAGGTCTGATGTAGGCAGGGGCGTAGCTAAAGGCTCATGGGCCCTGGTGCAAGAGTTCAGCTTGGGCCCCCCTTCTCTTAGTGCTCTGTGTGTCTTCTTATGCGGCACAAGGGTCTTTGGGTCTCCTCAGGCTCCTGGGCCTGGTAGCGACTGCTACCTCTGCACCCCCTATAGCTACGCCCCTGGATGTAGGCACAAGACACCGACCTGAGGTCTGATGGGGCACAAGACGCCGACCTGAGGTCTACGTCGGATTCGGTGGACTACGTCGGACCAGCTTTTTTTTTTTTTTTTAATAAAATGGTCAAACAGGGGTCTGGGGGAGTGTTTATTTCAATAAAATGTTTTAAACTTGTGTGTGTGTATTTTTTTTTTACAATACTACAGTTTTAGTAATTAGGGCTATCTACAGACGGCCCTGATTACTAATACTGGGCTTAGTGCTTGCCGGTATGGCAGGCCAGCACTAACCCCAACATCTATTACCTCGGCACCCACCGCCACCAGGGGTTCCGGGAAGAGCCGGGTACCCGCAGGACCGGACCTTCTAAATTGAGGGTCTGGCTCTGAGGCGGCTTCAGGCTGGTACCATTAGGCTGGGAAGGGCCAATAACCGTGTCCCTTCCCACCCTGGTAGTGCCAGGCTGCCGCTGCTGGTTGTATCTGGCTGGCGAAGGAAAAAAGTGGGGGACCTTTTTTTCCCTTTGCCAGCCAGATACAACCAGCAGCGGCAGCCTGGCACTACCAGGGTGGGAAGGGACACGGTTATTGGCCCTTCCCAGCCTAATGGTACCAGCCTGCAGCCACCCCAGAGCCAGACCCTCAATTTAGAAGGTGCGGTCCTGCGGGTACCCGGCTCTTCCTGGCACCCCTGGTGGCGGTGGGTGCCGAGGTAATAGATGTTGGAGTTAGTGCTGGCCTGCCATACCGGCAAGCACTAAGCCCAGTATTAGTAATCAGGGCCGTCTGTAGATAGCCGTAATTACTAAAACTGTAGTATTGTAAAAAAAAAAAAATACACACACACAAGTATAAAACATTTTATTGAAATAAACACTCCCCCCGACCCCTGTTTGACCATTTTATAAAAAAAAAAAAAAAGCTGGTCCGACGTAGTCCACCGAATCCGACGTAGTCCTCTGCATTCACGACCCTGAAAAATAGAAAACAAACACACAAACACAGACCACTTACCTCTTCCTGCACTGGGATAATACACACAGCGATGTCACTGTACAGGGATAACAAACACAGCGATGTCACTGTACAGGGATAATAAACACTGTGATGTCACTGTACAGAGATAATAAACACTGTGATGTCACAGTACAGAGATAATAAACACAGTGATGTCACCGTACAGGGATAATAAACACAGTGATGTCACAGTGCAGAGATAATAAACACAGTGATGTCACAGTACAGAGATAATAAACACTGTGATGTCACAGTGCAGGGATAATAAACACAGTGATGTCACAGTACTGGGATAATACACACAGTGATGTCACTGTACAGGGATAATAAACACAGTGATGTCACTGTACAGGGATAACAAACACAGATATTTCTTTATGGTGGGCCCCAAGAATTATTTCCTCTGGTGGGCCCTAGGTACTCCAGTCCGACCCTGGTCCCGTACCTATTGGTGGTCATCCTGGCAACGTGATGTTAAAGCGTTTGTTAAGGCTTGTGAGACCTGTGCTAGGGCAAAGGTTCCTCGACAAGATCCTGAAGGGCTATTACATCCGCTCCCTTGGCCCAACAGGCCCTGGTCTCACATTTCCATGGATTTTATTACTGATCTTCCTCTCTCCAAAGGTAGGTCAGTAATCTGGGTTGTGGTGGATCGTTTTTCTAAAATGTGCCATCTGGTCTCCTACAGCTAGAGTCCTTGCAGGGTTGTTTATCCGCCATATTTTACGCCTTCATGGAATTCCGTCTAACATAGTGTCTGACAGGGGGGTTCAGTTCGTGTCGAGGTTCTGGAGAGAGTTTTGCAGTAGGTTGGGTATCTCGCTGTCCTTCTCCTCCGCCTTTCACCCCGAGACGAATGGGCAGACTGAAAGACTTAATCAGTCACTTGAGCAATATCTTAGGTGTTTCGTTTCTGAATGTCAGGAAAATTGGAGTAAGTACCTGCCCATGGCCGAGTTCGCTCTAAATAATCATGAAAGTTCCTCGACAAAGCTGTCCCCATTTTACTGCAACTATGGTTTTCACCCCAGATATTCTGCCATAACTGGTAACGAATCTAGATTCTCCTCGGTTAAGGACGTCACTAATCGACTGTGCACAGTCTGGGCAAAGAGTCTTGAGACTCTAAAAAATGCCCAACTCAAGCAGATCAAATATGCGAATAATAAACGCCGTCCCGGTCCTGAATACGTAGTTGGTGACAAAGTGTGGCTCTCAACTAAAAATCTCCGTCTTCGAGTACCATCAGCAAAGTTTGCTCCACTCTTTATTGGTCCCTACATCATCACAGAAATCATAAATCCTGTATCGTTCAGATTGCGACTTCCTGGTTCTCTTCGTGTACATCCGGTTTTTCATAAGTCTTTGTTGAAAAAATATATTCCTGCTGTGGTCGCTCGTTCTCCACCTCTACCCGTGGTTGTTCAGGGAGAGTTGGAGTTCGAAATTGAACGAATTATTGACTCTCGCAAAGTACAGAATTCTCTCCAGTACCTTGTACATTGGAAAGGGTATGGTCCTGAGGAGCATGTCTGGGTGGCTGCCAGAGATCTTCACGCTCCCAGACTCGTTAGAAAATTCCACCAATCTTGCCCTTCCATGCCTGGAGGTCCTGTTGAGGGTCCGGAGGCCCCTCCTCGGGGGGGGGGGTTCTGTCAGGATTTGGCCCTCCAGCGGATGTTGGGCGGGTGCGGGCGTTCCCGTGTCCTGACGCTATGCGGCGCTCATCCCGAGTGCAAGCCAGAAAATCCTCTTGTAACACTTAGGTTCCTATAGGGTTAAAGGTTTGGCTAGTTTTGCTAGTTTTACTGGCAGGCGTCCCTGCCAGTAATTTTGGTCCATTCAAGGGTGTGGCTGGGATCCCTGCTCCTATCACGCCTTGGGGCTGGGACTCTAGCCACTATTTAGTTTCATACTCGCCATTCATCTGTGCCTGCTATAGAGCCTTGTGCCTAAGCTAGCTACTCTGTGTTTATCCGGTATTCCAGTGACTCTGTACCTTTTTCCCTGGTTTCTGTTACTGTTACCTACCTTTTGTGTTATCCTCTGTTTATTCATTGTTTGGTTCCGTTACCTTTTACCCCTTCAGTTCCTGACCTGTTTAGGGTTGTTCCTGCTTGTGTTTTGTTTTGGTTGTTTGTCTCGTGTTCCACTTTCTTCAGTGTAATTGCAGTCTTCGGTTGGGGCCGGCCTGTTAAGGAGCCGGGTTCCCCCAAAAGGCAGGGACAGTGGTTTTGGAGGAGTGTCAGGGCCTCACTTTGTCTGTGTCATTTGTGTCCCCCTGACCCACTCCTCACACCTGCTGTGCTATTCATGCTTGATCTGTTTTGTTATACATAAACTTACGGTGCATCAGACTAATTGTCAACAGGTGATCTAATATAAAGGCATTTTTATCTAGTTCAACTGCTGTGCCATTTATACTTAATCTGTTAAACATAGACTTACTATGCATTAATAAAGGCAGCGGCAGGCATGGATTAGCAGGGGTAAAATGGCATACTCGGCAGTGTGGGAATTTTTTATCAAGTCGTTGGAGGACATTAGCGTGGTGGTATGCAGCATATGCGGGCACAAGGTGAAGTGCTGTCAGGGTAATGTTGGCACCACGGCTTTGTAACACATGGAGCATCACCCTAAAAAGGCCTGGGAAAACTGTGGCACTAATCTAGTGGTACAGCCTGATGCAGCAACCGCTGCATCTCCCAGCAGCCTGCACACCTTCTCCAGCAGTTATGGTTCCTCAACTTCAGCAGAAAGAAGCTTCATCTATTGCTCGTCACGTGTTTCTCCAGCAATGGATTACCAAGTTGATTGCAAACAGAAAACAGTATATATGCAGAAGCAGAATGTGCATCTGACCAGGTTGCTGGTAACACAGTCCCTTCTTTTCCATGTTGTTGACTGTGCACCTTTTAGAGAGTTGATGGCTTGTGCTCATCCAAGATGGAGAGTCCCAAGTCATCATTACTTCTCTAAAAATGAATGCACATGTACTGTATGCTGAACAGAAGGTGGGCCAGTCCTTGAGCCTGTTTTCATCTGGTACAGTTTATGTACAATAAATGTCTTTTACAGTCCACTGAGTTAATGTGGTTCCTGTCCAGGCACACCAACAACTTGGCCAGGTGATGGCAATCCACCTCCGCATTGTAATCATGAGATTTCTACACCAATGTCCTTCTCTGCATCCTCATCCTCACCTTGTCCTCAGCCTCCACTGTAGGCACAGTTCAAGGTGGTCCTCCAGCATACCACCTATGCAAAGCACAGCATTGTCATGCTGTTCTGCGCCTGGTCATCCTGGGCAAACGGAGTCACACCAGTGAGAAACTGCATCATCAACCAAGAAATCGAATCCTGGCTGTTTTCTCACCAATTGCAGATAGGTACCATGGTAAACTATAATGGGAAGAACATTCTGTCTGCGCTCCATCAGGGAGGGCAGACCTTTGCACCCTGCATGGCACAAGTCTTCAATCTGGTTGTTGAAGTCATCCACCCAACAGCAAGACTTTGATTCCGACTTCTTGATAATGCAGACAGAAACGACTACTCCCCGGTGTAACTTTGAAGTTAGACTGTGGCAGCACATGCTCAGGCCCTTTGAGGAGGCCACTTTATTTGTCAGTCACCATGACTACAGGATGAATGATGTAATTCCACTCCTTAATGTACTGTAGAGGGATGCTTATAAATCTTACAGAGGATGTGGCGCCCACATCTCATGGCCACCTGAGCCCTGTGGAGGCTGACCTGGCACAGGAGGAGGATGAGGAGGAGAACATAAACGCCCTAGAATTCTATACAGAGCTAGGTAGTTTATCTGCCCAAGCGACAGAAGAAGAGCAGAATGGTGACAACGAAAACTACGCAGTTGACCCTGGCAGACCGTGGCAGCATGCAGTGGAGATGGAGACAAGGAGTCCCTCAGAGTCTCTTGCACAGAATGGCCAGATGCATGCCGAGTTGCTTGCGTAGTGACAGCCGCATTATCATCATTCGGCAGAGTGATGATTACTGGCTCTCCACAATGTTAGGCCCTCGCTGCCAGTCTAAAATGGAGGTCTGTTTTACACCTTCTGAGAGAGATAAAAAAACCTCAACTACTATTGAGACATCCTTTGCAGTCGGTTTGTCGCTGCCTACATCGCCCATCCTTAAGAAGGTCTAACCAGGGGCACCCTCTGAACTCAAGCTCCACTGCCATGACTACTGGAGGGGGTAGGCAGGAGAAGCACCAGCTCCATCAGCAGGAACTTAAGTCTTTAGTCTTTGATGAACAGTCTATTGAAGAAACTACCCAGCAGCAGCAGGACATGGAGCAGAACCTGAACCAGCAGCAGGGGCGGATTGGCCATAGACCTTACAGGGAAATTTCCTGGTGGGCTGATTTTCCACTTTAAGTTCCCAGTCCGCCCCTGACCAGCAGGTGATGTCATACTTGGACTGTACCCTGTCACCCAAGTTTCAAGATCCCCTGGGCAGCTAAACTTGAATTTTGAGTTTAACTGCATGCCGGGATAGTCCTAGTTTAAAATGGCTCTGTCACCAGCATCAACCCAATTAAACTAGACATAAGGCATGGCTGAATTGTTAGAGCACTGCTTTGTAACACTCCCTGTACTCTGCACACCCACCCCTCCCCTTGATTGACAGGGCTAGACATGCAGAGAGCAGAGCTATATCCAAGAGCTGTGTGCTAGCAAGTAAATATCTTATACACTATATGTGCTATAGCTCCACCACACTGATATCTGTTCAGAAAGCTAATCTACATATTACTGCCTTATTCACAGGCACAATATATGATTAGAAAAACACCGGTAATATGTTTCAGCTTATAAACAAAGAAAAAACATATTTTTCTATATGGTAAAGCTATAGCCTGGTGGTAAGCATTTAGTTAGATATCCCAGGTTTGAATTCTGAGAGAGACTGCCAGTTTTTTTTCTTCAGATTTTTTTTTCTTCCACATTTAACCCCTAATAAAAGTCTATATCCTTAGGTTTAACAAAGGAAGGGGGCCACAGCATTCCTCAATTATATGGCTCGATAGAGAATTAGTGAGATTCTTCAAATCAATTAGGCTTAAGGCATACATAGAAATTGAGAAACCAGCATGGACAACATTGGCAGAAAGATCTGACATCTCTTTTTTTGAAGAACGAAGGGATGTAAACCTGCCAGTACCTTCGAGCCACCAAGAAAATATGACCCAGTGGAATGATATATTAAACGTGTACAGAAAGATCTAAGTAAACTGGAAAAGAGGTCTCCACAGGGGAAGGTAAGACACAATATGACTAGAAAACAAAGATGGCCCTAATTTGAGTAATAAGAATGTGGTCATCAAACCAGCAGATAAGGGATCAGGAATTGTTGTTATGGATAAAGATGATTATAAGAAGGAGATTCTACGTCAACTAAGTGACGAGAATACATATCGCCTCATGACCCCACAGGTGACCTAATGAAAGTATTGACTGAGCATGTGAGGGAAGGTCTAGAAATGGGAATAATAAGTAGGAAATTAGCAGAATATTTGATTCCAAAACATCCTCATAATCCGGTCATTTATACATTGCCCAAAGTACACAAGAACTTAAAAAAAAAACCCGGGTAGACCCATTGTGTCTGGATGCGACTCCATTTTCCAGCCTGCTTCACAAATGCTGGACTGCCTCTCAAGGGCATATGCACAAAAGGGCAGGTCCTTTGTGCAGGACACTGCTTACTTCCTGAACAAAATCAGGGACATACATCCTGATTGGGATAAGTGCTTACTAGCCACCATGGAAGTTTCAAGCCTGTACACGAATATCCCGACAGAGGAGGGGATCCAATGTGTAAAAGAGTCGTTGGATACCCATGAGGACTTCTCAGAACCAGAAAAGCAGTTTATCCTCAAAATTCTATCTTTTGTCCTGAAAGGGAATTATTTTCTGTTTGAGGACCAAGTCTTTTTGCAGGTATCTGGTACTGCGATGGGGTGTAATGTGGCGCCAACCTTGGCAATTTTATACATGAATACATTTGAAGAAAAATATGTGCACTCTAACGACCTTTTTCAAGAAAATGTATTAATGTGGGTTCGCTACATTCACAATATTTTTTGTGTCTGGCAGGGCCCCCATAAAAACCTATTAAGGTTCCACCAATCCATCAGTTTGAGTGTTAGCTCCATTTCTCTGTCTCTGGATGTCAACAAAACAGATATTTCATTCTTAGATGTATGTCTTCAGGTAAGGAATGGTGAACTCACCAGTGATTTATACACAAAACCTACTGACAAAAATAGTCTGCTACACTATGCAAGCTGTCACCCTCCGGGCCTTATCAAGTCCCTCCCACTGTCACAACTTTTACGTGTTAAGAGGATAGTATCTAACCCTGACACAGCTAACACAAGGTTACAGGAAATATCTGAAAAATTTAAAATCAGGGGTTTCCCTAACAATGTACTACAGAGTCACTTATCACATATGCAGGAGGTAATGATGGAATGTTTGTTAAACCCTAAATCTACCATTAAATCTAAAAACACAAATCGGATCCCGTGTGTCACCACATACTCCACCAAGAGTAGGAAAATTAAAATAATTATTTACAAACATTGGCACATACTACACAGACAGTTCTCCTCGATTTTTAATGTCAAACCTCTCATGTCTTACAAAAGACTGAGGAATTTACGGGACATGCTGGTGAAATCTGATCTAGGCCCCAAGAGAACTACTATACAGATTACTATAACAGCTTCTCCAAACAAAGGGACATACCCATGTCTATGTTGTGCACAATGTGGGAACGTGACAAAAGGCCCCTCTTTCACACATCCGTCCACCGGCAAAACTTTCTAGATTAAAGGCCATTTCTCCTTCCTCAAAGACCATGTAGTCTACCTGATCAAGTGCCCGTGTGGCTTAGGTTACGTGGGAGAAACTACCCAAAAAATAAAAGATAGGATCTGCCAACACAAATACAATATACGTACCAAAAAGACGGAGTCCCCACCTGTGGAGCATTTTACACAACACCAACATGCTGTGAGTCAGCTACGTTTCCAGGTAATTGACTGGATCCCCCCACTAAGACGGGGTGGTGATAGAGAGTTGGTACTCAGAGAGAGAGAGAGAGAGAGATGAAGTGGATTCGGTGCCTGGGGGATTGAATAAGGATTATTGATACAGCTGATATGTATATTTTGGTTATTTACGTACAAAATAACATTTTCTTTTTAATTCTTAATTTTAGGACCGTGGACGTCCAGTATCGGGTGGAGACACCCGGGAAGCACGATCAATGGTCCCACTATTCCTGTGGCTTCTCCTAAACCTACACTAAGACGCAGACATGCATTTGCCACATATGTCTGTATCCTTCTATGTATGCCTTAATGCATCTGTCATGATTGTTTTGCAATGTATTTTGTTGTCACACTTTTATTTAATATCCGACCCATCTATATTTAAAATTGAGCATATTATCTAAAATCGGGCATATTTTCTAACTTTTTGGGCTTTTATTTATATGCCAGGTTTAGTCCTGCATTCTTGCCCCTATTTAAGATGTTCGCCGCTACCCTCCACACAGTAATGCGCATGTACCAGACTCTTCCTAGTCTTGGCCCTCTTCCAAGATGGCCACTGCATCCCCCCCCCTCATGTGCTCAGTTTCGATTCCCTGAAAGGGCGATCACAATATTGCCATACTACAATGAGGCATGCTGCCTCCGCTAATCACTGAAGGCGCCTCCCAGCTACCCAGGTTCACCACTCCCCTTCCTGGTTATAAGGACACGCCCCAGACAGCGTCCGGAAGCACGCACACAAACAGTGGTAAGCACCGCTCCTCAGAATATGCCTCACTCTGCATTTTGATGTAATCCTACATTACTTATTACGATTATCAGGCCAGTGTGTTATGTGTATTTAGCCCTGTGGGTACTTACCCTAGATGGTTATCATATTATCTTCTATGCTGCTGCATTTTGTATGCTAATTCATATACCTGACCAGCCACTTACCTTGTGACAGCTCCTTCGATACCAGCATGATTTTACTTACCGGACCTTATGCACATTTTGTTCAATAGGATGAAGTGTTTTAACCAATATACTTTGCCTTATCATGTATAAAAGATCATGTTTTCTTTCCATATGAATTTTGTGCAATCATTTTTTAAATCCACCTAATATTCTATAATCATGTCTCAATTTTTATCTATTCACCAATCATGTTCCTGTTGTCACAATGTACGTCGTACTGATGTGCGTTATAGTGTTTGGCCGAATAAATTCTTGAAATTGCAAATAATACTAGAGTGCTGTCTGAATTCACCTCTCTAAAAAGTCTATATCCTTATCCTATTGAGAATTATGGGTTTTTTAGAAAGCTAATAAATATTAATAGTCTCTTTATAATCATATATTGCCTGTGAATAAACCAGTAATAGGTGTCAGGTTTCTAAGAAAAACCACTATTCTCAATATAGTAAGGCCTTTTATTGTTTTTATATGATTATATATTATTATAGTACAGATTTTTATTATGGGTTAAATAAAAGAGAAAAAAAAAATAAACTGAAAAAAAATTATATAAGTCTCTCTGGGGACTTGAACTAAGGATCTCCACATGAATGGCAGACAACTTAGCAATAAGCTACTGAATTTTCACATATGATACATGTTTTTTGTATGCTTATAAGCTAACACAATACTGGTGTCTTTATAATCATATAATGAGCTTGTGAATAAAGTAGTAATGTGTATATTATCTTTCTGAGCATGTCAGTGTGGTGAAGCTATAGTACATAGTGTAAATGATATGTAGATGCTAGGTCATATAGTACATGTCTAGCCCTGTCAATCAACGGGAGTGTGAAATAGGCAGAGTACAGGGGGTGTTACAAAGTAGTGCTCAAAGGATTCAGCACCACCAGGCAGTATGTCTGGTTTAATAGGGTTGCTCCTGGTGCCAGAGCTGCTTTAATGCACTTCGTGAAGAATACATTCGTAACAAAGTGAATTTCTTGGCAAAAATCGGCAACACGTCCAAATCGAATTTTGAACACTTTGTTTTAAAACAAAGTGTTCAAAATACGCAGAATTTCAACCAGAGAGCCTCCTGTTATGAGCATCGTAGCATTTCATGCTCCAATGCTCCATTTCATGCTCCAAGGCTCTCCCTTGCTCTGTCCGATATCACGCAGATATCAAGAGCTTTTTTTATCTATAATTACACACTGCTGGGCAGAGGCGGTGATCTCACTGGATCTGATGGGTGCGCCTTAGCTCTGCCCTGCCCGATTTACAGGCCAGGGCAGCTCTAAAGCTTGCCCATCAGAGCTGGTGATGTCACCCGGCTCATGCTGGGCGGAAGCCTCTGCTTAGCAGTCCTTATAGAGAGCCCGGTACAACCCCTTTAACTCTATTGATCATGCTGACAAAAGCTCTTAATGTATGGCAGTTACTGTTTACCTTTTAAAAATTTTAGTGATTTTTTTTGTATTCTGATTCTGAAACATCCTATACTTTCTATTCTTGTAAAAGAAAAAAAAAACCTAGACAGAAACCTGCGAAACCAACCAGGGGGGCGATCAGATCTCTTGGAGCACTGCTTTTGTAATGCCTCTATGCGCTGCACACAAAGGGGATTGTGCAGAGCACAGGTGTGTTACAGAAGCAGTGCTCCAAGGGCTCTGGCCAGCCCACTGGTTGCTCAGACTTGGTCATTTGCCATATAAATAAAATACAGATATCTCTGCAGCAGTTCAACATACAGACGAAAGAAATATATTGTTTTAATCAGCATGAGCAACCCTACCAGGCAGTGTGCCTGTTTTAATATGGTTGATCATGCTGACAGATGCTCTTTAATGTATGACAGTTACCTTTTACCCTTTTTAAAGTCTTATTGATTTTTGTATTTTTTTGTGATTGTGAAACATTCTATAGTAGCCTATACCTTCCATTTTTGTAAAAACCTAGATAGAAACCTGCCAAACCTTTGCTAAAAGGACACACATTTTGTCAAACATTTGCACAAAGATAGCCTATAGCAGGGATCAGCAACCTCTGGCACTCCAGTTGTTCTGAAACTACAACACTCAGAATCCTCATTTCACTTCTATGGTAGTTACAAGAAGAGCCAAGTAAGTGTACATGCTGGGTTGTTTTATTTTTACACAATTTGTTTTATGTTAAAGGGAACTTGTCAAGAGGTCCCAAACTGCCAGCAACCTCTTAGCCAGGATGGTAGTAGGTTGACATTGATGCTTTCTGTATGGAATGCAATTTCTAATGCAATTACATCATACAAAAAGTCTCTGAAAACATTTTCACTAGATTCAGATGACCAGAAAAGTGTCATGGGGGTGAAGTCAGTCCACTCCTGGCTTGATTGATGTCACAAATCTTGGGTACATCATCACCAGCCACCTCCATCGGCATCCGGCGCACATACAGTGAGAATTTTAGCTGAGACCAGTACACCTTGCTTCACTGCGTATTTTCAGGATGCTATGGGAAGTGGCTGACGTGACGTGCATGGCCTGTCGGATGTCAGTCAAGCCAGGACATGACCTTTCAAAGATGTACCTTATGACTCCTTTCATTTCAATAAAGCCCACACTATTATCAAACTTTTATATGTATGTTATACTGTATTAGACTGAATATAGATAGGCCCAAATCCTCCGGTCAGGTTCTTTTAAGTAATGTTAGGCTTCTTTCACACCAGCGTTATTGCTGGATCCGGCAGGGTTCAGCAATAACACTTCCATTACTGATAATACAACCATGTGGATCCATAATGAATGGATCCAGTTGTATTATCTTTAACATCGCTGGGACGGATTCTTCATAAACTCCTTTGAAAGTCAACGGAGGACGGATCCGTTTACTACTGTGTCACACCGAACAGATCCGTCCCCATTGAATTGCACTGGGGGTCATGTTGTGGTTTGCTTTCCGGTCTGGAGATGCAAGTGAACTGAACGGAATGCATTTAGGAGCATTTCGTTGTCTTCAGTTCCGTTTTGTCCCCATTGACAATGAATCGGGGCAAAACTGAAGCGTATTTTTTCTGGTATTGAGCCCCTATGACGGAACTCATTGACTTGCACTGGGGGTCATGATGTCTTGGTGCGGATCCCCTGGACGGAGAGCAAACCGCAGCATGTTGCGGTTTGCTTTCCGGTCTGGAGACGCAAGTGAACTGAACAGAATGCATTTAGGAGCATTTCGTTGTCTTCAGTTCAGTTTTGGCCCCATTGACAATGAATGGGGGCAAAACTGAAGCGTATTTTTTCCGGTATTGAGCCCCTATGACGGAACTCAATACCGGAAAAATAAAATGCTAGTGTGAAAGTAGCCTTAATAAATTGGCTTATGTAGAAGATTGTTAACACTTGCAGTTTGTGGTCTGTGTAGATATAACTCTTGTTTAACAGTACAATAACTATCCTTATCCAAATAATTCTCCATCTTGTGATTCAAAGGTCTAGAGTAACAGAATGGAAAGAACAGGGGTCTGTGTGAATGAGCCCAAAATATATTTTTTCCTGTTAAGCAAAGAAGTGCTGCAACAAAGATGCAAGAAAAAGAAAACCTGAAAAACAAGCACCCTGAAGTTTTTGTTGTTAATGAATAGAGATTTAAGGTAATTAGCATTAACATCATACATCAAATATCCCGCTGACAAGATTTCAAAGGCCTGCCACTTTCAATTACTACCTTCAAGTCATTTCTCATCCCACTAACATATAATCACGTTTTTAATGGAGAATATGCTGTAGCTGCCAACTGAATGAATATGGAGTAACACTATAATGCTTGGTAGTGATTATCCTTTTAGCTTTGGAGTATTGGACATTACTAAAATTGGCTGGGATTGGCAGAAAACACTCTATTTTACCAATAGTTTTACTGGACAGATAAGCTTGAACTTAAAGGGTTATTCTCATCTTAGACAATGGGGGCATATCGCTAGGACCTGCACCTATATCGAGAACAGAGCCCCCAAAGTAAAAGAGGGTGCACTGCTCATGCGCAGCCACCGTCCATTCATTTCTATGGGGCCGGCAAAAATAGCCGAGCTCTGGCTTGGCTATTTCCGCCGGCTACATAGAAATGAATGGGAGCGGTGGCCGCGCATGCGTGGTGCGCTCCCATTCATTTCTATGGGAGCAGCGGAGGAGCTGTGCCTGGTGGTGGCCAGACCCCGGGAAACCTGGGGTCCTCCAGATGCAGCACTCCTCCCTCCGATCTCGATATAGGTGCGGGTCCCAGCGCACCTATAAGACAATGGGGACATATCCAAGCGATATGCCCCCATTGTGTAAGATGAGAATACCCCTTTAAAGGAGACTATTCCAGTAAAATATTGTTTATAACTAAATCCAGTCTATAATTATGAACTTGTCAGTTCATCTGTCAGCAGATTTGTACCTATGAAACTGGCTGACCTGTTACATGTGCGCTTGCCAGCTGAAAGCATCTGTGTTGGTCCCATGTTCATATGTGCCCACATTGCTGAGAAAAATGATGTCTTAATATATGCAAATGAGCCTCTAGGAGCAACAGGGGCATTGATGTTACACCTAGAGGCTCAGCTCTCTGTAACGGCCATGCCCTTTCCACTTTGATAGGGCCAGACATGTTGACATTTTGACTGCCTTGCCCTGTCTATTAAAGTGCAGAGGACACGGTAGGTGCAGAGAGCGCTGAGCCTTTAGGAGTAACAGCAACGACCCTGTTGCTCCTAGAGGCTTATTTACATATATTAAAACATCAGCAATGCTGGCATATATGAACATGGGACCAGCCTTCAGCTGCCAAGCGCACATGTAACAGGTCAGCCAGTTTCATAGACACAAATCTGCTTACAGATGCCCTTTAAAAATATGCTTATATCCCTAGATATTTCAGAGCAGATGGCTCACCACACCTGAAATCCCTCAGGAATATATGCTTACAGTATATCCCCAGATTTTTCAGGACTAATGATAGAATAGCACCAATGGCTGTTTATATTGAGCAGCCTTTATGTGTCCACCTCAGTAATTGTAGTCAGGTGGACACACATGATCAGCCTTGCTTCTCTCTCTGCTCCTTCATATATGTGGAAGGAAACTTGGTGTGCCAAGCCTGCTGCTTCTGAAGATGCAGCACTGTTTCTGCTTCTCAGAAGACATACTGAGCAAGTGATAAGAAACTGAGATGTTAGGCTACTCGCACACTTGCGTTTGCAGGATCCGTTTGAGAGATCCGTCCAGGCTCTCACAAACGGATCCGTCATGATAATACAACCGTCTGCATCCGTTCTGAACGGATCCGTTTGTATTATCTTTTACATAGCAAAGACGGATCCGTCTTGAACTCCATTGAAAGTCAATAGAGGACGGATCCGTTTTCTATTGTGTCAGACAAAACGGATCCATCCCCATTGACTTACATTGTGAGTCATGACGGATCCGTTTGCATCAGTTTCTTCATACGGACACCAAAACGCAGCAAGCAGCGTTTTAGTGTCCGCCTCCAAAACGGAATGGAGACTGAACTGAAGCAAACTGAAGCAAAACTGATGCATTCTGAACGGATCCTTTTCCATTCAGAATGCATTAGGACAAAACTGATCAGTTCAGGACCATTTGTGAGAGCCTGCGACGGATCTCACAAAACGGATCCTGCAAACGCAAGTGTAAAAGTAGCCTTACTGTAATTGTACTTGCTCAGCATCCCCTCTGAGAAGCAGAGATGTAGTTGCAGCTTCAGAAGCAGCTGGCTCACCACACCTGAAATGAATGAGTCCACATCCAATCCGCAAACAATGTGTATCCAATGCAGACCGAAAATATAGTTGCGTGCATGAGGCCTAACTACTGTAGAAAAGTGTTAACAAAAAACAGTCCCAGATGCCATGTGAATCAAATCTGTTGCACGCTGCACTGAAGGAGACATCAGCACAACATTTGTATGGTTCATCAGTATTGATAAATGTATCACAGTGTGAACGGAGCCTTAATTATAAAAGCATATTTTTATTCAAATACTCTTCACCCATTATTGTTGGGGAAACATCATCTTGTGTTTATTTTTATTTCTGTTTCTGAAAAATGATATCCATATTTTTTAAACAGCTCCTTCAGGAGTGGACTAACATAAACCCTTCCAAGAAACTCCCCTCACATCAAATGTCCAAGGATTCTGTCCGTACAGCTGGCATACTCTTCATGGATGCTAAATGGGTACACAACAACCTGATGATCCTAGTGGTAATGAAAGCTAATAGTGTCAGGTATAGGCAGCATTTATATTATTACTGGGGTACAATAGGGCCATTATTAATACTGGGGGCAGTATAGGGAGTGTTATTACTACCGGGGGCACTCACTCACCTGCCTGGTGCCATTCCTGAGCCAGCTCTGTACTGGTGGTGACCCGATCCCATAGCTGAATCCTCTTTAGGAAAGGTGGGGTGCCTTGAAAGTGGTTAACAGAAGAAGACAATGATTTCCAGCACCGTCCCTCTTTTCAAAGCAACCAGCCTGCTCTTCTAATTCAATGAGCATGAAAGAGTGATATGAGCTGCCTAGTCCCTGTTAACACTTTTCTCTGTGGAACGAAAAATAAAAAAGTTATGGGTTTTGGGATGCGGGATGCGGCGATACAAAAACATTTCTTCGTTTGTTTTTTTTTAAAAGGTTTTTATTATGCAAAATAGGTTAAATGTAGAAAAAACTATAGGTATTGCTGTGTTCGTACTGACCCAGAGAATAAAGTTATCATGTTATTTATGCCGAAAAATGAATGCCACAACATTTATAATGTAAAAACTCTGTGGCAGTATTGCTGTTTTTTCCTATCATCCTCCCAGAAAGAGTTAATAAAAGTTAATCAGTAAGTTATGTGTACCATAAAACGGTACCATTAAAAACTACAACTTAATGCGCAAAAGACAAGCCCCCATACGGCTACATAGATGGAAAAATAAAAAAGTTATAGCTCTTGGAAGGCGATAATGAAAAAAAATCGCTTGGTCAGTAAGGCCCAAAACAGGCTGGTCACTAAGGGGCTGAACCAAAAAAGTTCTATTTTGGTTCATCCATCATCCATCCACAAAAATTGCTCCAATAGCCTTCTGGTTTGTCCAAGGGATTTTTTCAAACTGCAGACAGGCAGCAATGTTCTTTTTGGAGAGCACCAGCTTTCTTCTTGCAATCCTGCCATCTACATCATTGTTGTTCAGTGTCCTCCTGATGGTGGACTCCAGGAACATTAACATTAGCTGATGTGAGAAAGGCCTTTAGTTGCTTAGAGGCTACTTTGTGACCTCATGGGCTATTACACGCTTTGCTCTTGCCGTGATCTTTGGTGGTTGACCACTCCTGGGGAGGAGGATAATGGTCTTGAATTTCCGCCATTTGTGCACAATCTGTCTCTTTAGAGGTGGTTTTGTAAGGCCAAGTTCACACTTCTATTATTTGGTCAGTTATTTCTATCAGTTATTGTGAGCCAAAACCAGTAGAAGATTACGTGTAATGGAACTCAAAGATTACGTGTAATGGAAAGATTTGCCCCTATTCTGTGTTTTTGAACCACACCTGATTTTGGCTCACAATAACTGATGACAATAACTGACCGAATAACTGAAGTGTGAACCCAGCCTAACCTTTTCCAGCTTGATTAGCATCAACAATTTTTCTTCTGAGGTCCTCAGAAATCTCCTTTGTTTGTGCCATGATACACTTCCATAGACATGTGTTGTGGAGATCAGACTTTGATAGATCCCTATTCTTTAAATAAAACATCACCAACTCACATCTAATTGTCATCCCATTGAAAACACCGGACTCTAATGTCACCTTCAAATTATCTGCTAATCCTTTTTGATATTGAATCATTGTAAATAAATACATCACTGAAGTCTAATATTTGTGATTTATTTGTTTGGTTTAGCTATCTACTTTGAGGACTTGTGTTAAAATCTGATTCAGTTTCAGGTTAAATTTATGCAGAAATGTAGACAATTCTGAAAGTTCACAAACTTTCAAGCCCCACTGTAGTATAAGGAATTAGCATGCACAATTTCCCAGAATATCTTATACTATATTATGGCAACAAAATTCAAATCAAAACACATTGTGAGAGCTCATTTATATTTGCTTCAAATTTGCCAGCAAAGGCATTGCTATTCACTAATGATTTATTTATCTATAGTCAAGCTCCAGAGAGAAAATCATTGAACGTGATGAAGTAGTGATGCAAATGTGTACATAATTCAAAGTTCTCAGTCATGGAAAACATGTTCACATTTGTAAACAAAATAGATGTAAGCTGCCTTTTAAGAAAGAACATATATGAGATGCCCTTTGTAAATTACCCCAAAGTATGTGCCATATGCTTAGGTGTGCCTTATCTTATATTTTGTTTGTCCTTTTTTAAATAAAAAACAGTGTAATCTTCACTTAAACTTCTATTTACCATTCACCAGTTGTGTTTTAAGAAAATTACCTATTATTTAAATCACATTTTTATGTTTAACATTTTTAACATTATTATTTTTGATGATATTTCAATTTTTCCATGTCAATATTTATATTTAAACAAAAGCCTGCAGTTTTTGCACTGGCCACTAAACCTAATGATTGGCACCACTTCTTGGTCTGTACAGATTACTTTACTGCAGTTACCTGCTTATCATTTTAATTATGTCTGTAATGATACCACCTCTGTGTATAGATAAGACAGTATCCACCATTTACAATAGGTGTCAAAGCTTATCTATTCTTTCCTTGTACTATGACCTCTGGTCAGGTCACAGAGCATGCCCAGAAAACTCTCTCATAGAAGTCAGTGAGGTCCCCTTCTGCCCATTGTGTCTATTGCTCATGTGGCTGTTTTAAAGCAAATTTCTTAATGCTTTCTAAAGGCTGATGGCTGACCCCATAATCATGGTCAGGAAATAGAATAAATAAATCAGCAATCAGAAAATAAAAACAGAAATGTGTTGATATCCGGTTTTAACTGGCATATAACATTTTGGTGACACATTTCCTTTAAAGTTAGGGCTATACAGACCAAGCATCACAGTGTAGCTTGACAGCCATAGAAATTAAGTTACAGCGCAACTTGTATGTTTGATGTGAATGCAAACCCAGAATGTAAAAAAAAAAACAACCCTGCTGGATTTTTTTTTTTTTTATAATTCTTGGGTCTCTGCAAACATGCAAGTCATGCTACAACCCTATTCATTTCTCTGGATGCCCTGCTGCACCGCAATCTTTGGTCGCTTAAGATCGCCATGTAGCCCTAGCCTAAAGGTTAACCTCAGTCTCCAGGTTAATATATCAGCAATAGCAGTGTTATGATTAGGGGTTTGGAAAACCTCTGAACATATCAAAAGCATACACAGAACAGACAAGTGCCAGAGAGAGCCAAAACAAATGTTTTATTAAACAAAAGTACCAAACACAATCAGAATAAGCCAGGCCAGGAAGGAACTGTAAATAGGATGGACAGCGGATTTAATAGCTGAGATAGCTGTATGAATCAGGCGGATTAGTGGCAGAAGTGTAACAACTGTACCAAGTGACCAGTTTGATTTTGGGCCAAATCCTAAGAGGGTTATTCCGGTGCACCCCTGGTTTTCAACCTTTAACCCCTATACAAGGATCTGGTCTTTGCCGCAGGGGAATTACCAGACTGCTACCTCCTGGGATGGACCCGGTATACTTGGCAGCTGACCTACAAGAAAATTGAGATGCTGGTACAAGGCACCAGCAATACAGGCATATAATATAGCACACTGTTTAGACACAAGACCAGGATACTGGATCACAGACAAAGCCACATAGTCAGGAATCCATGCAAATAAGGATACATGGAGCAAGGCGAACATAAACAGATCAGAACATAATCAGAGAAATACAAGCATACCTGAACCCCATGTAGAACAGGCAGTATGCTGTTCACAGACAGATATACTAACATCCCTGTAACCCATGCGGAACAGAAAGCATGACATTCTCAGACAGACATACAAACATGCCTGGTCAGGGTAAGAGTAAAAAAGACACAGGTCAGGAGAGCAAGTACCCTGCACTCAGCATTCCTAGAGACAGACTGAACTCCCTGGCATATCAAACACAGGTCTAAATGGCAGGGTGATTAAGCAGGGGCGTTGCTAGGGTAGCAAAAGATCCGGGACCCAAGCCCCAATGCATATGGCCCAATTCTCTAAGTTGACCCTCCTTCGCAAACCTCATTGTACTGTATTTGCTATACAGCAGCACTTACCTCTCACATCCAGGGCCTCCCAGGTGCTGTCTCCTGTGATGTAGATCTTCTCTGTCATCATCTTCTCCATTTGGTCCAGACTTCGTCTCTGCAGAGTGTGACATCTTAGCTTCCTCACTTTTGTTTCCTGCCCCAACCTGGAGTACTCCTGCTGCTCGCTGTGCTCCCCAATACCACCAAATACTGTCCTGAAGAAATATGAATGCCCCCCATAGTGCTCCTCAAAGTCCCACCAATAGTAATTCCCTTCTAATGCCCTCATTAGTAATACTGCCCCCTACAGTGCCCCAACAGTGATAACGCTCCCCAACAGTGTCTCCATCAGTAGAAGAGCCTCCAGTATTAATAATACCCTCACAGAGCCACCAGTAGAAATAAGGCCCCCTATTGTTCCCCCAGTGATAATAAAGCTCTCTATAGACCCCTCAGTAGTAATAAGGCCCCCAATAGTGCACACAGTAAAAATAAGGCAGATTTAAAAGTCCATCCTATAGAGCCTCCAGTAGTAATAAGAATGCCTAATGTCCACTGGATTTAAAATGCCCCTGCAGTGCCGCCAGTATTTATATTGCCCCCTACTGTTATAATGCTCCGCGTGAAGTGCCCCCGTATTTATATTCCTCCGTGTAGTGTCCTCAGAAATTATAATTCCTCAGCCCCTCCACCATACAGTCCCATGTAAATAATACTATTTCCCTCCCATGTAAATGACATCATACCATCTCTCCAGCCCCATCCAAAATACAGTCCCATGTAAATAATATCAACATGCCCTAGCCACTTCCAACATACAGTCCCATGTAAATAACATCCCTCCCTTCAGTCCTTCCAACACACAGTCCTATGTAAAAAAACAACATCACCATGCCCTGGCCACCTCCAACATTCAGTCCCATTTAAATAACATCACCCCCTACCACTCCAACATACAAGTCTCATGTAAATAACACCCCTTCCTTCAGCCCTAATAACTACAACTCCCAGCATTGCTCTGCCTCTCACTTACCTCTCCTCATGCTGCAGACCTGACCACAGCTTCTTCCCCAAGTTAACTTCACTGCTGAACGCCATCCACTCCTCCACTGGTCACATGACAGTGACATCATCAAAGGTCCTTCTCAACAACAGCCTATTGCACTGGTCACATGGACTGTGATGTCATCACAGGTCCTTGAGCTTTTCCAGTGCATTAGATTTAATTGTATTGCCGTCCTGAGGATGGCAATACAGTTATATCTAACAGGCAGGCAGGACATTCGGGGCCTGGAAGAAAACATCAGGGGCCCAGGCCCCGAATGTTTTAGCCTAGCAACGCCCCTGTGATTAAGGCACCTGACCACCTGATATTCAAACAAGCTCAGAGAAGCTGGAACCAAGAGAAGACTGCATATTGTCTGGATGCAAGTTGATTCAAGTAAAGCTGTCTGGACTCGACTATTTCTCTACCTCCACTATTGCTCCCTTTATTGCTTCGGAGAATAACCCTGGGGGGTGACAGTATCCAGGTAGGAGCACCTTGACACATAGAAAACTATTGGGGCCATACCACACCACTCGGAATTCCTATAGACCTGGTTTACGATCATTGCACACACTAAGAAGGCCGCAGCGAGCACGCACAACTCAAGCAACCACCATACATGGAAACATCAACCACAGCCAGTATTCAAGAGCGCATGCAGCCATCCTACACTGCAGAGAGTGTCACAGTGGCACTGTGGCAAGAAGTTTATAGGCACTGCAATACATAGTTCATTGAAAAAAAGGTTCATATTTTATTAGCTGTTTCTATATGTGTCATTACTGGTAAGCAGAATATATGCCAGCCATTATGGCCAATGTAATCAGAAGCCACTGTAGTGTAAAGGTCCTTTCACATTAGCTGACCAATTATCACGAATGAGTATTTGTAGAAATGCTCATTCCTAATAATATGGTCAGTGTAAAGGTGCAAACAGGGCTGAATGGGGTTCTAAAAGTATCACAACTCGGGAATGGAGCCTTAGATCAATAAAAGAATAACTGCGTTTTAATCAGGTGAACCACAACGATATGTAAATGCAAATAGTTGGGTAGAGAGGTCACTGGTGACAGATTCACTTTAAAGAGGACCTTTCACCACTCCTGACATGTCTGTTTTAATAGCTTCATTCATTCATTCATTCCCCACATACTAACAATTCTGGAACATCTATTCTTATGTCTGTATGTTGTGTCATTCCTTTATTATTTCTAATAGAAGTTATAATTGAATTGCTATTAGCCTTCAGTAAGGGTACAGAGGTGGGTAACCAGTTGGGGGCGTGTACCTGCACCGTCTGAAAATGGCAGCACCAATTGTATACAGTGATTCTGTGTAGGTACACACCCCCAACTGGTTACCTCCCCTCTGTACCCTTACTGAAGGCTAACAGCAATTCAATTATAATTTCTACTAGAAATAATAAAGTAATGGCACAACATAGAGCCGTAAGAATAGATGTTCCAGAATTGTTATTACATGGGGAATGCATGAAGCTATTCAAACAGGCATGTCAGGAGAGGTGAAAGGTCCTCTTTAAGGAGAAGCAGATTTACTCCTTGTCAAGGGTTCATTATACTGTATTTGTTCAAAGTAAAGTGATACCTTCAGAGGGTCAGCAGCTGATATGAAGAAATTTGGCTTCTGAGAATATTAGTGTAAGCGCCACAGACATGTCAGCAAAGCACATTTTCTTTATTCATACATCACAAAGCAGCAACAAAACTGCACATCCTGCAAAAAGAATGTAAGCATGCTAGTCTGAGAAGTGGATGGCAATCAAGGTGCCTGCTTCTATAATAATGGAGTTTATATCTAATATCTGCTGTGCTGATTTAGTCAGCAGGCAAAATGAAAAGCACATGTGAAGTGCATGAGGGGGTCTAGAAACATAATCTCTGTTTTCTTTCACAAATGTAACCATTTAAATGCAATTTAAATGATTTGCTGTATCTATATGTAACGTTTACAATCATTTTACTTGGTGTATATTAGCATTGAGTATGTACAGTATATGACTTCATAGTAATGACTCATAGACACTGCTATATTATATATCCATGTTATATACCATCCATATCTATGAACACATCATGTACTGTACCTATTTTAATTCTATACAGAGGAACATAGGGGCACATTTTTTCAGACCGGCATTTTAGACACCGGTCTTAATAACCCCTATACCTGGCGGTGGATCCACCGGAGTTATGAAGAGGTGCAGGCCTCTACATTACTTCAGCGGATCCTCCTCCACTTCTAAATGTAAGACAGCTTCCATGTGTTTGCACTGCCATAACATGGATTAAAAGAACCTTATTTTTTTCCACTACTTTATTGGCACTGCCTCCATGTCCTTATTTTGTTCCACAAAATAGTCCTTGGGACACCTGCAGGAGCGAGCAACATTTTTTTTTTTGCTTTACTGAAGGATGCTGTATGCTTTTTATTGTTTAACCCCTTCGCGGCCGGCGCCGTACATGTACAGCGCTCGGGCGGTGCGGGGACATGACGCCCGCTCGCGGGTGCGGCGGGCGTCATGGCCGGCAAGTCTCTGCTGTTTCTAACAGCAGAGACTTGCCGCTTCTTACCTCCGTCGGCGGCGACTTCCAGGGCCTTCTGATGCCGTGATCACATCAGATTGGCCAATCGGGGGGTGTCTGTACACCATATGAAAACTGTAATCCTCGCTGGTGAGGATTACAGTTTTCAAACTGCAATTCTTATTCTGGCCACTAGATGGCAGGCCAGGATAAGAAATGAGCAATTCATGGATTTAACTGCATCTAGTAAATCCATGATTGCTCATAAAGAAAAAAAAAACAATAGATCAGATCATATTTGAGCTTTAAAATAATCACAAAAAATTTAAAAAATGTTAAAAAATATATAAAAAAAATAAAAAAGATATAAAAGTTCAAATCACCCCCCTTTCCATATAAGTAAAAAATAAATACCTAAATAACAATAAATATAAACATCATGGGTATCACCATGACCGAAAACGCCCATACTTTTAAAATATAAAAAAAAAAATTTCAATACGACGAATTGTGTGGCGGAAAAAAGCATCCAAATGGCAATTCGCCATTTTTTGTCGCTTTTTTTCCTAAAAAAAATTAAATAAAAAGTGATCAAAAAGTCATACACACCCCAGAATTGTATCAATAAAAACTTCAGACCGCCCCGCAAAAAATGAGCCCCCATACAGCTCTGTACACATAAATACCAAAAAGTTATAGGGGTCAAGATATGACAAGGAAAAAAAAAAAAGGGCAACTTTCTAATTATTTTATCACCATCTAAACGCAGGAAAAACTATACATATTAGGTATTGCCGGATTCGTACTGACCAGTAGAATGAAAGTAACCAGTCAGTTTTAATGCACATCGAACGCTGTAAATAAGAAACCCGTAGAACTGTAGCGGAATAGCGGTTTTCTTGCAATTTCACCCCATTTGGAATTTTTTTCCCACTTCCCACTACACCATATGCAATATTAAATGGTGGCGTTGGAAAGTACAACTTGTCCCTCAAAAAACAAGCCCTCATACAGCTATGTGAACAGAAAAATAAAACAGTTATGGCTGTTTCAAGGCAGGGAGCGCAAAACGAAAATGCAGAACCGAAAAAACCTCCGGGGGTGAAAGGGTTAACTAGGGGTTAGCTAGGAATATTGGTGGCACACACAGTGACTGTTTCGCTACTAGAAAGGACTAGTTACACATGTTGCTACACTGCACAGTGATGTACACCGGGATAGATTCTCCCTAAAGTTTAACTGTTGGCTGGGATAGACCTGATTTAACATACAAATTGGTTCATGGGGGATGCTGGCCTCTCAAATTCAGGTTCTCCAACCTTATTTGATAAATGCCATGGGAATAGTTACATTTTTAGAATTCCTTAAAAATTACTGGACAAATTTTAATTTATGCAGGGGAATCATGACTACATGAGTCAGAACATATCAAGAGACTCATTGCATCAATCTATGCCTCCTGTCCCTGCCTCTTAGATATTTCTAAGAGCATCTGTACTATGAATGAACATCTGTACTATGCACTGTATATACATACACTCTGCCATCCTGTCTTGCCATACTTGTTATTTTTACACTATTATCACAGCTAGCACTGACAGATGGGCATTCTGCAGTCTTTGGGGGATGAGATAATACTGGCCCAGACGGTAGTGGGTCATGAGACAGCTGTATTGGCTCAGCAGCAACTTCTACTGCCGGTGGCACCTGTATGGGCTACAATTCCACGGGAGGTGGTGCCATAATTGTGCCTTCATAATTGTGCCAGCTGTTGCAGCTGCAGTCATCCTACAGTTGGACATATTGAGCCTCTTCCTGTGCATGCTAGGCTTCTGGTGTTTTCCATGGGAGGATATAAACAGCCTTTTCCCCAGTATTGGTAGTAAATAATGGACTGCGATGAATGGTGCAGTTCCAGCCATTGTAACTTTAGCTTGTGTAGACTTGGCTTCTGATGCACTTGTTCCACTCAGCTGAGATGATGGATGGTGCAGCCTGCAGTCCTGGCCAGGAGACAAGGCCATATCACATTCTCTCTGGTGTTTTTAAAGTCCATAGGCTTGGTTAGATGAAACATCAGCCTCTTGTCAAAAGTCTTCTGTGGGGTCTTGCAATGGAATCCTTGACTGGGCGGGTGAAAACTGCTGCAAAATCAGCCTTTGGGTCCCTTCATAGGAGTATAGACCACCTCCTCATGTTGAAGTAAAGATGTTTGGGAAAATATGATCTTTTGACAGACCGTCTGCCAACAAAAAGTTTTTGCTTTGTGGTATTTAGAGATGAGCGAATTTATTCGCTGCTTCGTAAATTCGTTACAAATCTTTGCTATTTTCTACTCCGAAGCGAATCTGGATCTTTTCAGATTCGCTCCGTACGAATCATAAATGTACTTAAATCTTTGTATGCTAACTCTACGTACGCGTCTGATGATTTGTACGCTAGTATAAACCTGAAGGCGTTGGCCCCTTACAGAGTAATGAGGGGGGAGTTGCAGAGAGTGATGAGGAGAAACCAAAGCTACTAAATATTTTTTTCTCCACTGTATTCAGGAAAATAAACTGTCAGATGAAATGCAGAATATAAAAGTAAATTCCCTATTAAAAGTGCCCTGTCTGACCCAGGAAGAAGTACAGCAGCGTCTTAAAAAGATTAAAATAGACAAATCACCAGGATCAGATGGCATACAACCCCGTATCCTATGAGAATTAAGTAATGTCATAGCCAGACCCTTATTTCTGATATTTAAGGACTGTATGCTGACAGGGGGTGTTCCACAGGATTGGCGCATAGCAAATGTGGTGCCAATATTCAAAAAGGGTCCAAAAACATCCAGTTTAACATCTGTCGTGGGTAAACTGTTTGAAGGTTTTTTTAAAAAAATGCTATCTTGGAGTACCTCAATGAAAATAAGCAAATAAATCCATATTAGCATGGCTTCATGAGGGATCGGTCATGTCAAACCAATTTAATCAGTTTCTATGAAGAGGTAAGTTCTAGACTTGACCGCGGCAGATCAATGGATGTCGTATATCTGGACTTCTCCAAAGCATTTGACACTGTACCGCATAAAAGGTTAGTATATAAAATGAGAATGCTTGGCTTGGGAGAAAATGTCTGTATGTGGGTAAGTAACTAGCTCAGTGATAGAAAACAGAGGGTGGTTATTAACGGTACATACTCAGATTTGGTCACAGTCACTAGTGGGGTACCACAAGGGTCAGTATTGGGCCCTATTCTCTTCAATATATTTATTAATAATCCTGTAGAAGGCTTGCACAGTAAAATATCAATTTTTGCAGATGACACTAAACTTTGTAATTAACACAGAAGAGAACAGTACAGTCATGGCCAAAAGTTTTGAGAATGACACAAATATTATATTTTCACATGATCTGCTGCCCTCTGGTTTTTATGTGTGTTTGTCAGATGTTTTTATCACATACAGAAATATAATTGCAATCATATTATGAGTAACAAAAGCTTATATTGACAGTTAGAATGAGTTAATGCAGCAAGTCAATATTTGCAGTGTTGGACCCTTCTTCTTCAGGACCTCTGCAATTCTCCCTGGCATGCTCTCAATCAACTTCTGGACCAAATCCTGACTGATAGCAGTCCATTCTTGCACAATCAATGCTTGCATTTTGTCAGAATTTGTAGGTTTTTGTTTGTCCACCTGTCTCTTGATGATTGACCACAAGTTCTCAATGGGATTAAGATCTGGGGAGTTTCCAGGCCATGGACCCAAAATCTCTATGTTTTGTTCCCTGAGCCATTTAGTTATCACCTTTGCTTTATGGCAAGGTGCTCCATCATGCTGGAAAAGGCATTGTTGATCGCCAAACTGCTCTTGGACGGTTGGGAGAAGTTGCTCTCGGAGGACATTCTGGTACCATTCTTTATTCATGGCTGTGTTTTTAGGCAAGACTGTGAGAGAGCCGATTCCCTTGGCTGAGAAGCAACCCCACACATGAATGGTTTCAGGATGCTTTACAGTTGGCATGAGACAAGACTGGTGGTAGCGCTCACCTTGTCTTCTCCGAATAAGCTGTTTTCCAGATGTCCCAAACAATCGAAAAGGGGATTCATCAGAGAAAATGACTTTACCCCAGTCCTCAGCAGTCCACTCCCTGTACCTTTTGCAGAATATCAGTCTGTCCCTGATGTTTTTTCTGGAGAGAAGTGGCTTCTTTGCTGCCCTCCTTGAGACCAGGCCTTGCTCCAAGAGTCTCCGCCTCACAGTGCGTGCAGATGCACTCACACCTGCCTGCTGCCATTCCTGAGCAAGCTCTGCACTGTTGGTAGCCCGATCCCGCAGCTGAAACACTTTTAAGAGACGGTCCTGGCGCTTGCTGGTCTTTCTTGGGTGCCCTGGAGCCTTTTTGGCAACAATGGAACCTCTCTCCTTGAAGTTCTTGATGATGCGATAGATTGTTGACTGAGGTGCAATCTTTCTAGCTGCGATACTCTTCCCTGTTAGGCCATTTTTGTGCAGTGCAATGATGACTGCATGTGTTTCTTTAGAGATAACCATGGTTAACAGAAGAGAAACAATGATGCCAAGCACCAGCCTCCTTTTAAAGTGTCCAGTGGTGTCATTCTTACTTAATCATGACAGATTGATCTCCAGCCCTGTCCTCATCAACACCCACACCTGTGTTAATGGAGCAATCACTGAAACGATGTTAGCTGGTCCTTTTAAGGCAGGGCTACAATGATGTTGAAATGTGTTTTGGGGGATAAAGTTCATTTTCTAGGCAAATATTAACTTTGCAAGTAATTGCTGTTAAGCTGATCACTCTTTATAACATTCTGGAGTATATGCAAATTGCCATTATAAAAACTGAAGCAGTAGACTTTGTAAAAATTAATATTTGTATCATTCTCAAAACTTTTGGCCATGACTGTACACTGCTACAGATGGATCTGGATAGATTGGAGGCTTGGGCAGAGAAGTGGCAGATGAGGTTTAACACTGACAAATGTAAGGTTATGCACATGGGAAGGAATAATGCAAGTCACCAGTACATACTAAATGGTAAAACACTGGGTAACACTGACATGGAAAAGAACGTATGAATTTTAATAGCTAACTAAGCTGTAGAAACCAGTGTCAGACAGCTGCTGCCAAGGCCAATAAGATAATGGGTTGCATCAAAAGGGGCATAGATGCCCATGATGAGAACATAGTCCTGCCACTTTACAAATCACTAGTCAGACCACACATGGAGTACTGTGTAAAGTTCTGGGTTCCTGTGAACAAGGCAGACATAGCAGAGCTGGAGAGGGTTCAGAGGAGGGCAACTAAAGTAATAACTGGAATGGGTGGACTACAGTACCCAGAAAGATTATCAAAATTAGGCTTATTCACTTTAGAAAAAAGACGACTGAGGGGAGA